>SJYE01008817.1:0-13844 GCA_006408755.1 Eudorcas thomsonii | reverse complement strand
AAAAAAAAAAAAAAAAAAGGCTGCCTGGGAAGGCCTTACAAATAGCTGTGAAAAGAAGAGAGGCGTAAAGCAAAGGAGAAAAGGAAAGATATAAGCATCTGAATGCAGAGTTCCAAAGAAGAGGTAAGAAAGCTTTCTTCAGTGATCAACATAAAGAAATACAGGGAAAAAACAGAATGAGAAAGACTAGAGATTTCTTCAGGAAAATTAGAGATACCAAGGGACCATTTCATGCAAAGATGGGATCAATAAAGGACAGAAATGATATGGACATAACAGAAGCAGGAGATATTAAGAAGAAATGGCAAGAATACAGAGAAGAACTATACAAAATAGATCTTCATGATCCAGATAATCACGATGGTGTGATCACTCATCTAGAGCCAGATATCCTGGAATGTGAAGTCAAGTGGGCTTTAGGAGCCATCACTATGAAAGAAGCTAGTGGAGGTAATGCAGTTCCAGTTGAGCTATTTCAAATTTTAAAATTTGATGCTGTGAAAGTGTTGCACTGAATATGACAGCAAATTTGGAAAACTCAGCAGTGACCACAGGACTGGAAAAGGTCAATTTTCCTTCTAATCCCAAAGAAAAGCAATGTCAAAGAATGCTCAAACTACTGCACAATTGCACTCATCTCACATGCTAATAAAGTAATGTTCAAAAAATTCCAAAGGACTCTTCAGCAATACGTGAACTCTGAACTTCCTGATATTTAAGCTGGTTTTAGAAAAGGCAGATTAAGCAGAGATCAAATTGCCAACATCTGCTGGTTCTTGGAAAAAGCAAGAGAGTTCCAGAAAAACATCTACTTCTGCTTTATTGACTATGCCAAAGCCCTTGACTGTGTGGATCACAATAAACCATGGAAACTTCTGAAAGAGATAGGAATACCCGACCACCTGACCTGCCTCTTGAGAAATCTGTATGCAGGTCAGGAAGCAACAGTTAAAACTGGACATGGAGTAACAGACTTGTTCCAAATAGGAAAAGGAGTACGTCAAGTCTGTATATTTTCACCCTGCTTATTTAACTTATATGCAGAGTACATCATGAGAAATGCTGGGATCAAGATTGCCGGGAGAAATATCAATATCAGATATGCAGATGACACCACCCCTATGGTAGAAAGTGAAGAGAAACTAAGAAACCTCTTGAAGAAATTGAAAGAGGAGAGTGAAAAAGTTGGCTTAAAGCTCAACATTCAGTAAACGAAGATAATGGCATCTGGTCCCATCACTTCATGGGAAATAGATGGGGAAATAGTGCAAACAGTGTCAGAGTTTATTTTTTGGGTCTCCAGAATCACTGCAGATGATGACTGCAGCCATGAAATTAAAAGACGCTTACTCTTTCGGAAAAAAAAAAAAAAAAAGTTGTGGCCAACCTGGATAGCATATTCAAAACCAGAGATATTACTTTGCCAACTAAGGTCCATCTAGTCAAGGCTATGTTTTTCCCAGTGGTTATGCATGGATGTGAGAGTTGGACTTTGAAGAAGGTTGAGTGCCAAAGAACGGATGCCTTTAAACTGTGGTGTTGGAGAAGACTCTTGAGATTCCTTTGGACTGCAAGGAGATCCAACAGGTCCATTCTGATGGAGGTCAACCATGGGTGTTCTTTGGAAGGAATGATGCTAAAGCTGAAACTCCAGTACTTTGGCCACCTTATGTGAAGAGTTGTCTCATTGGAAAAGACTCTGATGCTGGGAGGAGTTGGGGCAGGAGGAGAAGGGGATGACAGAGGAAGAGATGGCTGGATGGCATTACTGACTCGATGGACGTGAGTCTGAATGAACTCTGGGAGTTGGTGATGGACAGGGAGGCCGGGCGTGCTATGATTCACTGGGTCACAAAGAGTCGGATATGACTGTGACTGAATTGAATTGAACAAAGGAATTTAGTTTGTTCACTTTATTTAAATTGGAAGCTAATTGCTTTACAATAATGTAGAGTTGTTTTTTTTTTTTTCCATACTTGACATGAATCCACCACGGGTGTACATGTGTTCCCCATCCAGAACGCCCCTCGCACCTCCCTTCCCGTCCCATCCTTCTGGGTCATCCCAGTGCACCAGCCCCGAGCAACCTGTCTCATGCATCAAAACTGGACTGGTGATCTGTTTCATGTATGATAATATACATGTTTCAGTGCTATTCTCTCAGTTCATCCCACCCTCGCCTTCTCCCAGAGTCCAAATGACTGATTTGTACATCTGTGTCTCTTTGCTGTCTTGCTTGCAGGGTTATCGTTACCATCTTTCTAAGCTATGTATGTGTGTTAGTATACTGTGAGTCTGAGTGAACTCCGGGAGATGGTGATGGACATGGAGGCCTGGCTTGCTGCGATTCATGGGGTCACAAAGAGTCGTACACGACTGAGCGACTGAACTGTACTGAACTGCTACTGTATTGGTGTTTTTCTTTCTGACTTATTTCATTCTGTATAATAGGCTCCAGGTTCATCCACCTCATTAGAACTGATTCAAATGCATTCTTTCCAATGGCTGGGTAATATCCTATTATATATATGTACCACCGGCTGTTCCCATGTCCTGTATATTGTAAACAGTGCTGTGATGAACATTGTGGCATATATGTATCTTTCAGTTCTGGTTTCCTCGGTGAGCATGCCCAGCTGTGGGATTGCTGGGTCATATGTCATATGGCAGTTCTAGTTCCAGGTTTTTAAGGTCCACACTGTTCCCCATAGTGGCTGTACTAGTTTGCATACACACCAAGAGTGTAAGAGGGTTTCCTTTACTCCACACCCTCTCTAGCATTTATTACTTGTAGACTTTTTGATAGCAGCAATTCTGATGGTCGTGAGATGGTAACTCAGTGTGGTTTTGATATGCATTTCTCTGATCATGAGTGACATCGAGCATCTTTTCCTTTGATTAGGTAATCCGCCTTTCTGGTGTTGAGCTGCTTGTATATTTTTGAGGTTCACTCTTTGTTTCTTGCTTCTTTTGGTATTATTTTCTCCAATTCTGATGGCTCTCTTTCACCTTCCTTATTGTTTCCTTTGTTGTGTAAAAGCTTTTAAGTTTACTTAGGCCCCATTGGTTTTATTATTATTATTATTATTATTTTATTTCCATGACTCTGGGAGGTGGGTCATAGAGGATCATGCTGTGATTTATGTAAGACAATGTTCTGCCTGTATTTTCCTCTATAACTTTTATAGTTTCTAGTCTTTCATTTAGAGGTTTAATCCATCTTGGAGATGGGACCAGAGGGTCCAATTAGGCAGAAAGTAGGGGGAAAAACTGGGTCCAAACTGAGTCTCAAAGTTATGCTTCCCATGGGAAAAGAGGAAAAGGACTTCGTCTTTCTGTGTGTGAGTGCAGAGGTGGGAATGTAACTAGGGAGTCGAGTCACGTGTGGGGTATTAGTGCCATTTGTTTAAAAGGCATACAAGCTAGTTGCCCATAGGGCACCTACTTCACAGTAGTATTTATTACACCTCAGGATATGCTTTCAGCAACTGAAAACCTCAGACCTCAATCCTGTCTTCTAAGTGGTAGTCCTTAGGCATAAAATGATGGTGTTTTTCAGTATGTAAACTTCTTAGAAAACTAAAAATGTAACAACGCATGACTTAACAATGCTATTCTTGAATTTTTTTTTAAAGACGCATAATGTTAATTAAAATCACACATTACCCCAATGTTCCTTGAGGTACAGCATTCACCAAGGCATGGAAGCAATGTAAATGTCCATTAGATGATAGCCGAATGGATAAAGATGTGGTATATATGTACTGTGGGACACGTTGTTGTTCAGTCACTAAGTTGTGTCCCAGTCTTTGGAACCCATGGACTCTACCCCTCCAGACTCTCCTGGCCATGGAATTTTCCAGGCAAGAATACTCCAGTGGGTCACCATTTCCTTTTCCAATGGATCATCCTTACCTAGGAATTGAACCCACATCTCCTGATTACCAGGTGTGTATTAGTACATTCCCTAGGGGACTGCAGGCTGTGCAGGAAATATTCTCAAAGCCTTGCAAACCATTCAGGATACTCTGTGGAATGGAGCAGTGGTAACCATGGGAGCCTGTGTTGGTGACAATTGTTTAACTGGGTCTTCTCTTAATGAACTCCGTCATAGAAGACAATGAGTTTTTAAAGATAACTAGTAAAGCTGTGGCTGTATGAGTTTATGTATAAACATATGTATATATATATATATATACACAGACACTAATGTGTGTGTTTGTATATTTACATATATACACACGTGTGTTTTTTTGTATATATGTACACTGAATCTTTGTACCTTGTGAATTATATGTAAAATTTTAAAAACTGACATATATGACAACAAACATTTAAAACGTAAACTATCAAAATTTGGTTTTGCAGAGGAAAAATATTTAATTACTGACATTATCTTAGAATACTGGATTATGGGGATGGTAATCAAAGGAGAACCAGCATTTACTTGATTTTATTCTTGTAATAAAACTCTTCATGAGCAATTCCCCCCAGTATTGCCTCCACAGGATGTGGTCTACTCCCCCCTACCCTCCTGTGGGAGCCCACTGCTCCATTCGTAATTCCTTTGCTTCGAAGAAGACATACAGATGGCTAACACACACATGAAAAGATGCTGAACATCATTCATTATAAGAGAAATGCAAACCAAAACCACAATGAGGTACTATCTCACGCTGGTCAGGATGGCTGCTATCCAAAAATTTACAAGCAATAAATGCTGGAGAGGGTGTGGAGAAGGGAACCCTCTTGCACTGTTGGTGGGAATGCAACCTAGTACAGCCACTGTGGAGAAAAGTGTGGAGATTCCTTAAAAACCTGGAACTAGAACTGCCATATGACCCTGCAATTCCACTGCTGGGCATACACACTGAGGAAACCAGACTCAAAAGAGACATGTGTATCCGAATGATCATCACACCACTGTTTACAATAGCCAGGGCATGGAAGCAACCTAGATGTCCATGAGCAGACAAATCGATAAGAAAGCAGTGGTACATATACACAATGGAATATTACTCTGCCATTAAAAATAATACACTTGAATTATTTCTAATGAGGTGGATGAAGCTGGAGCCTATTATATAGAGTGAAATAAGTCAGAAAGACAAACCCCAACAGAGTATACTAACACATATATATGGAATTTAGAAAGATGCTAATGATAACCCTGTATGTGAGACTGGAAAAGAGACACAGAGGCACGGAACAGTCTTTTGTCCTCTGTGGGAGAAGGAAAGGGTGGGATGATGTGAGAGAAGAGCACTGAGACATGTATATTATCATATATGAAGTAGATCGCCAGTCCAGGTTCAATGCATGATACAAAGTTCTAGGGGCTGATGCACTGGGATGACCCAGAAGGATGGGATAGGGACAGAGGTGGGTGGGGGGTTCAGGATGGGGAACACATGTACACCCGTGGCTGATTCCTGTCAAGTATGGCAAAAACTACAGTATTGTAAAATAATTCGCCTCCAATTAAAATTTTAAAAAAAATATCAAAAAATAAGCTGAATTGCTTTGCTAAAAAGGGCCTAATCAATGTTGGCTTTGTGACCTCCATAAACACCATCATTTCTTTCCTTTCTTCCCTCCTTCCTACCCCATCTTTCTTTCCTTTTCTTTCTAATTATACAATTGTTAAAGTTTGCTTTCCATTTATAGTTATTACAGAGTGCTGATTGTTCCACATGTTGTACAGTATATCCTTGAGCTCATCTTACACCTAACCCAGTGTGCCTCCCACTCCCCCACCGCTGTATTGCCCCTCCTTCTTCCCATCCCCGCTGCTAACCAGTAGATTATTTTCTATATCTGTGACCCTCCATTTTTGTGATATTCTCTACTTTGTGGTGTTTTTAGATTCGTAAGTGATATCATACGGTATTTGTCTAACTCTGTGTTATTTTACTTAATAGTATACCTTTCATGTTGCTGCAAATGTCAGTATTCCATTCTTTTTATGGGGCACCTTCTTTCTATGCCTTTTTAGCAAATGGCACTGCCACCTCACACATGACACAGCTCCCTAGCCAAGTTTCCAGTTCTGCTCTCACACAGAGAAGCACAAAATTCTCTTCCTCTTCTACCATGGGAAGTATATATTTGAAGCTGAGTCAGGAATCAGTTCTTTGCCACACCCCTCGCCCGACTTTCTGGCAAACTGGACCTTCTGGTCCCATATCCAACACCACAGGACCAATCTCCCTCCCTGTTCACACAGTTATGCCTACCCTTCCCTCTCTGCCCCCCACTCTCACAGAACTCGGAGACAAACATAATTTCCCATCAGGTTGATTTTATTTTCATTATGAATGCATGCAGTTGGTATAATAGTCAACATGTGTACTGTTGGCCAGTACTCAGTGGCAAGACTCCCGACAATTTCTGAGGTCTCTAGCCATGAACTAAGGTCACTAGCTGCTCACTGTTCCTGCTGCAATGACAGGGATCTCTACACTCTCTGAGACCTCCTCTGGTCCATTCCAAATCAGATCTTCATTCACCTTGGAGCACTACCTACAGAGCTTTGAGCCTCTGACTTTTTTAAAGTTTCCTTGTGCTGGGCGGTTCCTGAGAAGTTTTCTTGTTCAGCTTTGCCTGAAGGTGATTAATCACTCTCACAGTTACCCTGGCCACCTGGAGAAAACAAGAGAGGAAAGAGAATGGCATTGGTTTGGGGAAGAGGGTGAAGGTGGAGAGGAACAATAGCTTCAAGAGAAGCGGTGTGGGCAGAGAAAGGTTATGTGCCAGGCAAGAAAGGGGAGGGGGTATTCTGGGGTGGGGTCAATGGGCAAGAGGAGTTTGAGTGGGTTCAGCTCACCTTGATTTTTTTTTTCTTTTTACCTCAATTGAGAGAAGGTCTTCATCCTTTTTTCATGGGTAAAAGGAGGAAGGTGTTTCATAACTCCTCTGGAGCCTTGAGGCTTCCCAGTCACCTTAATCATTTTGAGGCCTCCCAATGGTCTGCTCCAGAGCCCCTGAGTACTCTTATTTATACCCCTCCCCTGGTAGACACACCCTCATGTTTTATGAGGTCAGCAAGTCTTTTCCCCAGCCAATGGTGTCCATGGGTGAGCCTTGATATCACAAAGCCCAATCCTGAAATCTCTAGCAGAGAATGGGGAGCAATTCAGATGTTTGGTGGAAAACTTAGACATTTATAATTCTCCTAAAGAGGCCTCCAAACTCACCTGCCATCCTCATCTCTCTAAGTCAACTGTAATGGGTCACATGGCAGGGAGAGTACGTCTCCTCCAAACCTTGTCTATTATATCTATTTATGACTGCAAAAGTGTAAGGGAATTAAAAAATATATATGCAAAAAATACTGCCTAAGCAGTCCTGGGTAATGTAGGTTTATTTTCTTTGTTCCATAGTCTCAAAATAACTGACCATGAAGAATGAATTTCATTTAAAACCTATGTCTCAAATTCAGCAATATATTTTACCTTCAAATATAAGATGATTTTGTTCTTTTCAAGGTAAGAAAAGTGTGTACCTTGCAGTGAATGTTTTATTTCACTAATTTAGACATAAATAAGATAACATTGTGTGCCTTTGCCTTGACCATCTTTGTGGCATCACTGTGCATTTAGAATCAAATCTTTGAATCTGTGGACTGTGAAGTTTTTGGGTCACATACTGTTGAAGCCTAGCTTGAAGGATTTTGAGAATTATCTTGCTAGCATGTAAAATGAGTGCAGCTGTGCATTAGTTTGAACATTTTATGGCATTGCCCTTCTTTGGGATTGAAATGAAAACTGACTTTTCCAGTCCTGTGGCCACTGCCAAGTTTTCCAAAGTAGTTGGCATATTGAGTGCAGCACTTTAACAGTACCACCGTTTAGGATTTGAAAGAGCTCAGCTGGAATTTAATCACCTCCACTAGCTTTGCTAATATTGCCGCTTCCTAAGGCCCTTGTGTCTGCACTCCAGGATGTCTGGCTCTAGGTGAGTGATCACACCATCGTGGTTATCCAGGTTATTGTTTGTTTGTTTGTTTTTTATAATTTTTCTGTGTATTCTAGCTACTTTCTGCTTTAGTTAGGATCATAATGTTTCTGTCCTTTATCATGCCTGTGTCTGCATGAAATGTTCCTTTGGCATTCCTCACTTTCTTGGAGACATCTCTATCCTTTCCCATTGTATTGTTTTCCTCTGTTTCTTTGCTTTATTCAAATCCCTTGTGGGTATACATTGGAAGTGGCAAATAGATTAAAGGGTTAGATACGGCACACAGAGTGGCAGAAGACCTATGGATGGAGGTTCCTAACATTGTAAAGGAGGTGGTGATCAAAACCATCCACAAGAAAAATTAATGCAACAAGGCAAAGTGGTTGTCTGAGGAGGCCTCACAAATAGATGAGAAGAGAAAGGCAAAGGAGACACAGAAAGATATAGCCACCTGAATGCAGAGTCCCAAACACTAGCAAGGTGAGATAAGAAGGCCTTCTTAAGTGAGCCACCAGGGAAGCCCCTTATCTAATGAGAGGGATTTCTCAATGGGATCGCTATGCACTCAGTCCCCTCCTATGGACACTGTGTCATAGTGCCTCCTCCCATCCTTAGCTGGGGGTCACTGTGGGCTAGCCTCAGTGCCCACGGGGGAGAACGCACCCCAGCATCTCCCATGGGGAAGCCACAGACCTGAGAATCAGATATGTCTCCCTGAGGATGTGACTGTACAAATCATGAACTCACCTTTAATCATCACCTTACACCCTGCATTCGTCTTGGAGACATATGGAGGACCGAGAAGACCATGGATTCTGCCACTGGGCCCCACCTCGGCAGTCACCCACGTTCAGTGGACATGCATGGATGACAAGCCCCACAAGAAAGAGCTGAGAATAGCTTCCACAATGCTCATATCCTCAACATGCTGAACGGCAGCCCCACGCTGGCTTCTGGTTCAGGCTAGTAACATCACAGGACGAGACTGAGACACAGCATCCACAATGCCCAGCTCCAGAGAGGCGCCATTCGTCAGCCCCAAAGCAGCTTCCAGTTCAATCTGATGATGTCATCAACAAACCCGTGGGCCCAGATGCAGTCGCCTGCAACAGTGTTTTACGGCCATTGGACGACCCCAGGCACTGGTCCGGCACCCATGAGAAAAGGTAAGGGAGCCCCCACTGGGTTGGCTTCTCCATGGACTAGGCCAGGTAGATGCTGACAAACTCTAGGTTCTCTGTGAGGTGGCTGCCAGCCACCACCAGCCTGCCTAGGACAAGAGAGGGCCTGCTGTTCATGGTGCCAGCTGTGGGGTCAGCCACCCACATGTGTGGTCACTAACCCATGGAGTCATGTGGCCAACCAAACCGTGTGGTCACAGACTCACATCATCACCAACCAAGGGTTCACCACCCCATGCAGTGATCACTCCACCGGCTACCAATCTCCATGGGCACTCACCCATATGGTCACTAACCTGCGAGGTCATGTGCTCATCTGTCCACATGATTACCCATGCACACTGTCACCCATCCACGGGGTCACCCACTCACCAGGTCAGCAATTCACTTGGTAACCCACCCTGCATTCAGCAACTCAACTGGTTAACCACCCACATGGTCACTAACCCACACGGCCTCCAACTCACATGGTCTCCCACCCATGTGCTCAGTAACCCATGAGGTCACCAACCCACCCATGGAGTTGTCTGCCCACGCAGTCACCAAGCTTTGCCATCACCTACCCAGGCTCTGGCCTCCGCAGAGATCAGAGATTGAGATGTCCGAGGGAGACCGATGTTCAGACAGCAGGGGTTCACAGGAGTGTTGACTCATGAATTTCTCCTGTTACAGAAGGCAGGCAGGCTGGACAGTGACCCCAAAGATGTCCACATCTTGGCACCGTGTGGTGGACACAGTAATATCAACAGAGATATCCATGATCTGTCTACATCCTGACACCCTGTGGTGGACATAGTAACATCCCCAAAGATGTCCACGACCAGGTTCCCATGTGGTGAACAGAATAACGTCTCGTAATATGTCCTTTTCCATTTCTCCACTTGAACCCAAAGCCAGCCCCATGGGCTAGGACATGCATGTGACCAGGAGTCCCAGATTGAAGGCAGCACTACCCTGGGTGGCTGCCGCTCTTCAGGTGCTCCAGGTAGTGAACAAGATCTCGGGACTTCACCTGGCTCCACCACCAGTGTGGATTGTTAAGGTATCTATGGGCAGTGATGGGCTGGTTATTGGGTTCTCTGTGAGAAGAGACAGTCATGGGTGGGTTATTGGCATGTCTGAGTAGAGACACTAGTGGGTAGATTACTGAGGTATCTGAGTGGAGACAGTGGTGGGTAGATTACTTGGGTGTCTTGGGCAGTGATGGGTCGATTATTGGGGTGCCTGAGTGGAAACACGGTGGTTGGATTATTGGGGTTTCTGATAGGAAATGGCAGGTGGATTACTGGGGCATTATGTGCCCTGATTTATGGGTTTTGGGGGGTGTCTGAATAGAGGCCAGGCAGGGTAGATTATTGGGGGTGCCTGTGACCAATGATGGGCTCGTCATTGGGGAGTTCGAGTGCAAACTGTAGTGGGTGGATTACTGGGGTTCCATGAGTGGTGTCACCTGGTGCTTGAATTAGCTTCATGCAACAAGCAGATAGTCTGATTACAGTGAGACGTAGTGCTCCCACCACCCCCGCTGCCAAGAGCATGGGGAGCCTGTGGCCCCTGCTCATCCCACAGGGACACAGCATGTCGCCAAACATCTTCTTGATGCAGCCCATCAGGTACTCGTGCAGGTTCTCCATTACACCCTCAAAGTTCCTTCATGCCAGGATAACCTCCTCCTGGGGATAGTTCTCCAGCCACTCTGAGATTTCCATCAGCATGTTCTGGGTGGGGGTGGGGAGAAGGACCTTGTAATGAAAGACAGAGGGTCGTGGGTGGGAAATTCCCCCAGCACAGCCACTCTACAGACAGGTTGGGATGTCCTGACACACAAAGACATAAAGCATGGCACCTGTTGCCAAGGGACACAGCCTCTCCTGAATGGCAGTAGGGAGCCGTTGCACTGCTCTGGTCTGTGTGTGTGTATGTGTGTGTGTATAAGTACACACTCCTGTAGGTACATTTGCACACACATGTGTACATATGTTCAGGGTCTGAGTGTGCATGGATATGCATGTGTGTGTGTGCACAGCAGCAGAGAGCAGTGCTTATAATATTGTGTGACGTCTGTACTCCAGAGAGTGTGCAAGGCCAGCAGGGTACATGCACACTGAGGCCCAGGACAGAACCTCCAGACCCCAAGTGTCATTAAGTTCTGTGGTGGGGGCACTGGGGGACGAGGCCAGAGTGAGACATTAAGTGACTTGGCCAGCAGCTGAGAGAATGGACTGGACAGAGGAAAAGACATGTCATGTACCTAGTATAGCCAATTTCTGGGAGACACCCCCAGAGGCCAGGGGTGCAGGTGTGAGTTCAGAAACTCATATTTGCTGGGAATTCTTAGTAGCTCATGCCAGAGGTCAGCCTTCGCATGCCTGGATTGGATGTGTGTCCATCTGAGTGAAAGTGTCCATCTGAGTGGAAGGTTGTCCATTCTCTTAGAGGTCAGCATCTTCTAACTGGAGTGAACCTGTTGTCCCATAAGAGGACAGCCTCTCCTGCCTGGAGTGACTCTGCGCCCGTCCCCTTAGAGGTCAGTGTCTTCTAGTGGAGTGGACCTGTGTTGTCCCCTTAGAGGTCAGCCTCTCCTGCCTGGAGTGACCATGTGTCCATCTGAGTGGACGTGTACCCGTCCCCTCAGAGGTCCTCCGCCTCCTGCATGGACCAGACGAGGGTGTCCATGGCTTGTGGTACCCCCTCCCTGTGCTGCTGTGCCCACCCTCACCTCCATGAGGACTGTGGTGTACAACATGTGGCCAGAGTGCAGGTTCCTCTCGGTGCTCTCCTCCATGTGTGTCATCTGCAGGTCCTCATGCCAGTATCCAGGTGGTTTGTGATTCTCAGCACTTGCACACAGAAGTCGGTCATCTGTGCTGGGCAGAAAGGGAAGGCCCCCATTCCAGGGTTGGGCATGCTCTGAGGACGCCCAACTGAGGGTCACATCAGCCACTGTGAAATAAACCATGCTGGTGCTGCTGGGGTTGAGGCCCTCCTTCTGGGAACAGGGTCCCAAGGGCCTCTGGTAATGTGGAGCACAGAGCCCGGGTCCAGACTGTCGTCTTGTTGGGGGGCGGGGGTGTTCCTGCAGAGTCGATCCTCACTCTCCTCTCAGGCAGTCCCTGCGTTGATGCTCCCTGTGGGATCAACAGCTCAGGCTCCACGACACCCAAGCTGGACCCTTGGACATGAGGACACACTAGACCCACAGAGGTCTGTGCCCACCCCCACAAACAGCACTAGGAAAGGTAAGGAGGAATCAAGGGAAGAGAACAAAAGTATGAAACATCTGTCCACCACAGAAATGACAGGAAAAAGCAAAAAAAAAAAATCTTTAACATAAATTGAAAAGTGAAAGTTGCTCAGTTGTTTCAAACTCATTTCGATTCAGTGGACTGTAGCCTAGCAGACCCCTCTGTCCATGGAATTATCCAGGCAGGATTACTGGAGTTGGTTGCCTTTCCTTTCTCCAGAACTTCCCAACCCATGATCAAACCCACATCACCTTCATTGCGAGCAGATTCTTTATCAACTGAGCCACCGGAAAAGCCTTAATACAAATTCGTAGCAGAAAACATACTGTCTCCTATACAAGGAGTCATAATGGAAAAAGAAAAGAAAAAGGATAAAAATGGAGAAGAAATAAAAGATTCTCTCTATCCAACATAAAAGAAAAACCAAAACCTAATATTAACACAAACTAGTAGTAGAAAATGGTACTGTGTTTTTACACAGAGTCATAATGGAAAAAGAAAAAGATATAAGGATAAAAAACGGGAAAGGAAGTCACAGCCCCCTCAATCCAAATTACAAGAAAAAAACAAAGACTCATATGAATATTGACAGTCACTTTCCATTGATCTCTACAAGGATTAAAGGAAGCACTGCTGCAGCTGCTGATCTTGAACACCCCCTGAAAGATCACCTCCTGTGCCCCCCACCATGCTCACACCGAGGTCTCGTTGGCAGCCATACAACTTGAGTCCATGACACTGAGATCCCCAGCATGGAGGGGATCCTGCCATGGAGGGACGCACAACAGAGGAACACAGCACCAAGGCACCATCAGAGCAGAGGGACCCCAGTCCAGCAGGATTCCTGGGCTCTGGTGGACCCCATCCTGCTCGCTCCCTCCTCTGGGTGTGAGCCCTTAAGGCCAGGTTGTAGGCACCTGATGCAAGCAAGAATATACTTTGTCCACATTCCAGCCCTGGCTCTCTGCCAATCAGATCCTCTGAGAAGGATTCCAGCAACCAGGGACTTCCCAGGAAGGAGGAAGCAATTACACAAGGTAAGAGCTGTGCTTGACAGCCTCTTGTCCTCTTGGGAGCACCAGCCTGGGAGCACAAAAACCAGGAATGTGAGTGCCCCTCAAGTGCAGGTACAGGAAGGCAGGGACCATCTGTCCCCTCCAGGTGGGCACCTGTTTCTGTGGGTAGTGGGGCTCAGGTGGGTTTTCTACCCCATCTTGCATCCACTCCCTGGCTAAAGTGGTGCCAGTGACAGGACCACTGTCAATTGGGTGTCCCCTCCGCACGGACAGGGCCTCAGCCATTCACACTTCTCCATGCTCCACAATGACTACCTCCCACCCCAGCTTCTCTCTACCCCATAAAATCGCCAAACCACCCTGGAGAAGCACTATAGGGGAGGGATGTGACCTCATGCATGTGTTCTCAGTCGCTTCAGTCGTCTCGACTCTCTGTAACCCCA
>SJYE01008816.1:23893-34190 GCA_006408755.1 Eudorcas thomsonii | reverse complement strand
GTGTGGTGATGCTTAAAAAGAACATCTCAGCTTTATGTTCATATCGGTCTTATTGTGGTCAGAAATATACTCAGGGTCATGCACAGGCACTCAGGTGATGAATGTTTCCCACAGCGGTCTTAGCTTGGGAGGCATTCTGGAAGGTTACTCTGATTGCACTCCAGGTGGCATCAGAGGCAAGCAAGGTTAAAGGTGAAGAGCTGGACATCAGGTAGAGATGCTATCAGGTCTATCCCTGGTACATCCCTACCCCATTTCAGTGGTAGAACCAGGAGGGTCGAGACGGCACCTGTGTCAGTAAGGCACAGATTAAGTCCAACCAGGAAGTAAAAGCTTTTGGTGTAAAGTCTGTCTACACCCCCATCTAGAGCAGGGAGGGAAGCCTCCAGTAGAAAAATGACACTGGTCGCTTTTTTCTCTCTTACAGATGGGAGCTAACAATTCTAGCCTCACGCCTTTGAACTGTATGCTGGAAACCTTGGATAGATTCAATCCCCAGGGCTTCAAGAACACACCTGGTCTTCCTATGTGATACTGCATGGCCACGGTATCCACTGGAGGATGGCAAACAGTGGCCGTTTGAAAGGTCTCTTAAGTATAATATTGTTTTACAATTAGACCAGTTCTGTAAGGAACAAGGGGAATGGGTAGAAATAGGATATGGGTTGCCCTTTTTCTCCCTGTGAAATATGCCAGGCTTATTCCCTAAGTGTATAGATTTGGGCGTGAACCCTTCAGCTCCCTCCTGTCCTCCTACTTTGCCCCCATATCCAGGGCTCCAAGCTGAGATAACTGAAAGCCAGAGAACCTCCCTCAGAACGGCTGCTTTGATATCTGTGGAAATCTAAACTGAGATTCAAATTGCTTTGGCCTAAGGGGAAACTCAAACTGAGATTCCAACTGCCCACATGGAGGTCCAAACAACTCCTGTCTCAGTACGACCTCAGACTACTCTGGTTTCAGTAGAGACTCAGACTACCGAAGTTAGAGATGAGATGGAGGACAGGAGAAAAAAAGACAAAGAAAAACAGGTTTCTCAAGTCTGTCCCTCGGATCACATGTGCAGAACAGCCAGAAACTGAGGAACAGCCACACAAGCTGTTGCCTTTTTATGAAACACCCGCCAGGAGAAATAATCAGTCTATGAGAGTAAATAAGCCTTTTTCTTATCAAGAAATACAAAGAATCAAGGAGGGAGACTATTTAGATGACTCAGAAAAATATATTCGAGCGTTTAAAGGTGTTACTCTGCTTTATGACCTTACTTGGAAGGATGTGATGTATGTCTTTGGACAAACCCTGACTCCTGACTCAAAGACTCGAGTTTTGGAAAATGCGGTTGCTTATGGAGATGAATGGCTTGGTAATGAATCAGTAGGGAAGCGGGAGGACGAGATAGTGGCCCTCCCCAATGGGAATCAGGTGGTCCCAATTATATAACCAGACTGGGACCACAACACAGCTAAATGAAGATGAGATCAGAGTCATTTTCTCAGATGTATTCTTGAAGGACACAGGCAGGCACATTCTAAGCGTTTAAACTATAGCAAATTGGCAGACAAAGAACAGGAGGAGAAAGAAGCTCCTGGTAAATTCCTAAATAGACTTAGAGAAGTTCTTCGCAGATTCACTGAGATTGATCCCGAAAGTGAAGAAGGAAAAGTGATTTTAAAAGATATATTTATGACTCAGTCAGCTCCAGATATCCGCCATAAGCTACAAAAATGGGCGTATGGACCAAATCAGTCTTTAGATACTCTGTTACAAGTGGCTCAGATGGTCTATTATGGTAAGGAGTATGAGGAAAAGAAAGAAAGGCAAAGAAAGACAAAGGAAAAGGCTGAAGCCTACACAGTGGCTATGAAAAATGCTCTTAAACAGCTGTAGAAAAATGCCTAGAGGGACCCAGGTGAAAAGGAATGGGCTTGCTATTACCGTGGAAAGGAGAGGCATCTCAAGCAGGATTGTCCTCAGGCATCTAAGTCACCCACAGCTCCATGTCCAGTCTGCAAAGGACCACATTGGGAGAGAGACTGCCCTCAGAGACGTAGGTCTCCAGGGTCAGACTCTCAAGACAATAGGACTGAAGGTGCCTGGGGGTCCCCACACGAGCTCCCATCCTAATTACACCTGAGGAACTCCGGGTACTAATATTGTGTGGGGCCAATCTGTCAACTTCCTTTTAGATACTGTGGAAACTTACTCTGTGCTTACTGAAGCCCCTGCCCGCTTTCTTCCTGATCTGCTTCCGTAACAGGACTGTCTGGATGAGCCAAAAGGTATTATTTCAGTTATTCTTTATCTTGCAACTGGGATTCTGTGCTATTGTCACACGAGTTTCTGATCGTGCCAGAATCTCCCTCACCCATTTTGGGGAGAAATATACTGAGCAAGGTCCATTCCTCTGTTTTTATGAATATGGAGTCCTCCCTTTCTCTCCCTTTAGTTGAACAAAATGTAAATGCTAGAGTATGGGCTGATGGAAAATCTGTTGGTTGAGCACATAATGCTATCCCTGTAGTGGCCCAGTTCAAAGACTCTCACTTCTTTCCACTTAAGAAGCAGTATCCACTGAAACCTGAGGTTAAGGAAGGGTTAAAACCTATTGTAAGAAAATGCCGCGGGAAGAAAAAGCCACTTCCAGGGACCGTTAGTAAAAAGGCCTTTATTGGGCAGTCGCTCCCAGGCAGAACTCCCGGGGGCAAGCAAGCGAGGGAACAAAGGGAGTCTGCAAAGCATGAGGGGTGAGGAAGGGGTTTTTATAGCCAGGGCTGGCATTCAAACCCGGTTCTTTCATATAAGGTAGAAAGCATGGGCTGTAGCAGTGATTGGCGTTTGGGGGCTTCGTGCCAGTGCCTGATTGGGTCAGGATACAGGGGGCCGGTCCCTGGAAGTTTGGTCCACCCCCAGTTCCTGTTCGGGCGTTGGCCGACTTTCGGGCTTGTCCGGGCTGGTCTGGGGCATGTCTCGACATGCCGACTTCTCAATCCCAGCCTTTTTGATATAGGAAAAGGGGCGCCAATTCTCTCTGGCTACTTCCTGCTGAACAGGGGCGACGAGGGGTAGGGTGCGGCCAGGATGACAGGAGGCGGACGTCTGTTAGGTTGGTCACAAGTCATTTGTCGGAAACCCTTGGTACTGCTGTCACAGTACCATCAGTTGGACCGTGTTGAGCCATTATTTGATAAAGGCCAAAAACTTATTTAGGATACAGGGCCCGAAAGTCAGGAGCAGCAAGACGATGATGAGTGGTCCTGTGGTCTGGTTGAGTTCCTCATAGGTTTCTCCGTTTAATATCCAGGTGACCTGAAAGGGCTGGTGAGAACTGGAGCAGCCACCCTCATCCAGGGCCCAAAGCACTCCCAAGGCCGCCCACACTATTATTTGTAATTTTTGCCACATTGTGGATTCGGGGGCAGAGATTCTGGGTAAGGATCAAATTGGTGATCTCTGCAGGAGTGGTGGTGGTATGAGTGGCTCTGGGGCCTGGTTGGGGTTAAGGCTGTCAAGGTGCCCCAAGGGAATAGCGCCCCAGGAGTAGGGAGCTGACGGCTAGGTAAGCAAGGGCCAGAGACAGCCAATGTGCAGATGAACAGTCTTCGGGAGCTGTGGCCGCCAATCCAGTGGCAAAGAGTATGGCCAGAACTGTGATTGCCAGTAGCCACAGCGGATGGTACCAGGCAAACATTGGATAGGGACGTGTTTGTTCCTGGTGCAAGACGGTGCCTTGATTATTGTAAGATTGGTGAAAGAGGGGTTTGGGTAATGGTTATACCGGGATCGGGGGAAGGGGGGTCTGGCTGATGGTTAGCTTGGTTGGGCCAGTAAGGACAGAACGGTAGGATCCTCTCCCTTCTGGATCAGGTTTGGGGAAACCTGGGGGTGCGGGCTTAAGTCGGGTCAGGTGATACCAGGGGTCGTGTCCCAGGAGTTTAGCTGCCGTAGGAGTGGTGAGGATTACCGTGTGGGGTTCCATCCAGCGGGGTTGTAGCGGGTGAGGGTTGAGAGTTTTTAGCAGTATCTGATCTCCTGGGGCCAAAGGCCGGATCGTCTCTTTGTTGCCCGCCAGTTGCGGCAAGCCACGGTCAGCGTGTTCTCTCAGCAAGGACCGTAGGAGGGAAAAGAGAGGGAGGTACCCCGCGAGTGGGGGAGTCTCTCCCTCCGGGAGGTAGGTTAGGAGATAGGGCCTTCCGTAAAGCAGCTCGAAGAGGGTCAAACCTGTCTTTGGGTGAGGCATGGTGCGCAAACAGGTGAGCGCCAGAGGAAGGAGGTCGACCCAGGACAGCCGCAACTCTAAAGCAAGTTTGGTCAGGTATGTCTTGATGATCCCATTCACCCTTTCCACCTTGCCTGATGATTGAGACCGGTGAGGGATGTGGAGATGCCAGGCGATGCCCAAGGCTGCAGCCACCTGCTGGGAGATCTGTGAGATGAATGCAGGCCCATTGTCAGACTGAAGGGAGTTAGGTAACCCAAATCTGGGAATGAGATGGGTTGTTAAGACCTCTGCCACCACCGCCGCGGTTTCTCGGGTGGTGGGAAAGGCCTCAACCCTACCTGAGAAAGCGTCTACTAAGACCAGCAGATAGCGGTGACTTCGATGTCTAGGCATGTGAATGAAGTCTATCTGCCAGTCCTGCCCAGGCAAGTGTCCCCTGAGTTGGTGTGTGGTCTGAGGGGGCCTAAGTCCTCCCTGAGGAGAGGTGGAGGCACATGTCAAGCAAGACTGATGAACCTCGTATACTGCACGCCTAAGAGGCCAGGGGGCAAAGATGGGACCAAGGAAAGAGAGGAGGGCCCTAGGTCCGATGTGCATAGTGTTATGGATTTGGGATATGATGTCCTTCGCCTGGTGCTAGGGGAGCACGGCTTATCGTAATACAGTATCCATCCCAAAGAATGCTTCCAAGTCCCCTCCTGCGCCAGTAATATCTGGGCTTCATCATCAGCATATTTGGGTATAAGTGTCGACTTTAAGATCAACACGGATTCGGGGGGTTCCTGCAGAGCAACCTGTCGAGCTACTTAGTCAGCCATGTTGTTGCCCAAGGCAACTGAGTCATGAGTACTCTGATGTCCTTTACAGTGTATGATAGCCACTTCTACGGGTAAGGATAAGGCGTCTAACAATCGAGTAATGTGGGAGGCATTGCAGATGAAGGATCCCTTAGTGGTCAGGAAGCCTCGCTCTTTCCAGATTGCTACGTGGGAATGGGCAATCAAGAAAGCATATTTAGAATCGGTGTAGATGTTGGCCCTCTTTCCTTTTGCCAGATGTAAGGCTCTAGTTAAGGCTGTTAATTCTGCCTTCTGGGAGGTCATCCCTGGAGCCAGGGGCTGGGCCTCCAGGACTCCTCGAGTGGTAACCACAGCATAGGCTGCCCTCCGGATCCCATCAGAGTCTTGCATTGAACTTACATCCACGAACAGTGTCAAATCGGGGTTTTGTAAGGACTTGGTGAACAAATTGTGAGGCGGCTGCATGAGGGACTCAAGGGTCTCAATGCAGGAGTGAGCTGAGGGTTCCATAAAGGGAAGAGGAGGTAATGACGAGAGAGGATTTAGTTGCAGAGAACAATCCACAGAAACTTGTGGGTTATCTAGGAACACCAGACGGAACTGCTGGAGCTTAGAAGCACTGAGATCGGAAAGATATCTGGAAGCTAAAAGGTCATTTAGGCGATGAGGTGAAAAAATGGTCAGAGGTTGACCATGGATCAGCTTTTTTGCATCTGCATACAGCGTGGCTGCTGCCGCTAGTGCTCGCAAACAGGGAAACCATCCCCTGGCTGTGGGGTCCAGCTGTTTAGACACGTAAGCAACAGGCAGCAGCTCAGGGCCCACTGGTTGCACCAGGGCTCCGAAAGCTATTCCCCCCTTTTCATCCGTATATAGATGGTGTGGATAGTTTGGGTTTGGGAGAAAGAGACGAGGCGAATCCAGTAAGGTGGAGTGTAAAGCATGAAAGGCCTGAGCTACTTCGGCAGGGGAAGATAGTGGTCCTGTGGGAGTCTCTTTAGCTGCATCATACAGAGGCTTGGCCAGCGTGGCATAATTTGGGACCCAGTGTCGGAAAAATCTGGTCAGTCCTAAGAAAGATAATATCTGGTCTCCGTTAGTTGGAGGGTTAAGGGACCAGAGGAGGCTACACTGGTCTGCTGTCAGGGCCTTAGTTGTGGGAGTAATCTGAAGGACTAAATAGACCACAGAGGTCTGAGTCAGTTGAGCCTTGGATTGTGAGGCTCTGTAGCCCTGAGAACCGAGGAAATTAAGAAGAGTCACAGTGTGCCATCTAGAAGTCTCTTCCAAGGGACTACAAAGGAGTAAGTCATCTACGTATTGGAGGAGAGTACTAGGGCGAAGCGAGCACCTAGCCAGGTCTCGGGACAAAGCTTGTCCAAAATAATGGGGACTATCTCTGAATCCCTGAGGGAGTACGGTCCAGGTGAGCTGAGTGGTCAGCTGGGTGTCCAGATCAGTCCAGGTGAAAGCGAAGAGAAACTGGCAATTGGGATGAAGTGGGATGGAAAGAAGGCATCTTTAAGATCAATAACAGTAAAGTGAGAGGTTTTGGGAGGAATGGAGGAGAGGAGAGTGTAAGGGTTAGACACAAGTGGATGGGCAGGGACCACTGCCGCATTAATCAGGCGGAGGTCTTGTACCAGCCGGTAGTCGCCTGAGGCCTTCCGGACAGGAAGGATGGGCATGTTACAGGGGTAGGTCGTAGGGATTAGGAGACCCTGTCCCATGAGACGGTCGATGATGGGCTTTAATCCCTTAAGGCTATGGGTCAACAAGGGAAATTGGGGTCGAGCTGGAAAAGAGTTGGGATCTCTTAGCCAAGTGAGGACTGGAGGGTGGTGCTGAGCCACCACCGGAACTCGGGTGTCCCAGACCTCAGGACTAACAGGAGGAGTCAGGGGGTCTGCGAGTAGCATCAGGAAGGCCCCCAACGTGGGAGCCGATCCGGGAGTCAGGTGGAGGGTGGCCTTTAGCTTAGCGAGTATGTCCCTCCCCAAGAGCGGGGTAGGGCACGAAGGAATAACTAAAAAGGAGTGAGTGAACATGCAGGAATCTAATTGACAGGACAGTGGTTGGTTTGGAGAGGACATGAAGGTCAGCCGTCAATTCCCATAACCAAAATCTGGTAAGGATGCAAAATGCACCCAAAGGAATGAAGGACCGAACAGGTAGCCCCCGTATCAACCAGGAAGTTGATAGACTTACCCGCTACCTGGAGTGTTACCCTGGGCTCGGCTTGGGTGGGCGGCATCAGTCTTCATCGAAGCTCAGCAGCTCCAAAGCTGGAGTAGGGCAGGAAGTCTCCCTGGGGCGCTCTGGTCCCCGGCCCCTAGGGGTCGGGGCCCGAGAGGCCTGGGGACAGTCGCTGGCCCAATGTCCTCGTTGTTTGCACAGTGGACATGGCTTGGATGGAGGGTGCGGGTTGGGGCATGCCTTGGCCCAGTGTCCTTCTTGGCCGCACTTGAAGCAGGCCCCCTGAGGGGGCTTTTGGGACCCCGAGCCCGCAGCCGGCCGCAGGGCCGCCACCAAGGTTTGGGTTTGCTGATTAAAGAGGTTTGCCTGCTGGTTGAGGAGGTTAGCCTGAAACTCAGCCTTCTGTTTAAGCCTTGCCTTTCGGCTGGCCTCAGCAGTTTCCTCACGGGCGTTGTAGACTTTAAATGCCATTTTTACCAGATCTCAGATAGGGGTCTGAGGGCCATCCTCAGCCTTGGCCAGCTTTTTCTGGATATCAGGGGCAGACTGAGAGATAAAACCACTGGCCAAGGTGGCTGCCCCTACAGGGGACTCAGGGGACAGCCTAGTGTATTGAATAAGGGCTTTAGTAAGCCGATTGAGGAACATGGCCGGATTTTCTTCAGGCCCCTGAGTCACCTCGTCCAGCTAAAGGAAATTTACAACCTTATGAGAGGAAACATCCATCCCGTCAATAAGGCACTCTATCATATAGCATACTCGTTGCTGGCCACCACCACCCTCCTGATAGTTCCACTCCAGATCAACGTCAGGAACGGCCCGAGCCCCCCGGGGGGCACTCGGGAGAGGGACTGGCAATGTGTCTCTGGTCGGCCTGAGTTCTGGCTGCTGTCCAGATGGCCTGCCTCTCTTCTGGGGTAGTGGAAGACCCCAACATAACATAGATGTCCTGCCAGGTCAAAGCATAGGTACAAGTCAGGTCTGTGAACTGTTTGATATACTGAGTAGGATTGGAAGAGAAAGATCCCAGTTTGGCCTCAATCTGGGCCAGGTCCTGGAGGGAAAAGGAGACATGGACCTGGACTAGGCTCTCAGCTCTGGCCACCTGTCGCAAGGGAAATAGCGAGGCTGGGGCAGAAGAAGGAGGGGTGGAAGAAGCGGGTTCCTGTGGGCTGCTGTGAGAGCGAGTGTGGGAACTAACTGGAGAAGGTGGGGGGGCCGCTGACGGGAGGGGAGGATAAAGAATAGGACCAGGTGCTGGGGGAGGAGCCTCCAGGGCGGGCACAGAGGTTGGAGTAGGCGAGGCAGAAGGAGTAGGCGGGGCAGAGGAGGTAGGAGCCTGGGTGGATGCGTATGGAGGAGGGGAGGTCAGTTCTTCTTGGGGGATGGTAAAAGCCGAGGCTTCGGAGGAGGAAGGAATGGGCTTGGCCTGTGGGGGAGGGGTCGGGGGAGACATAGTGAGCAAAATCTGGTTAGGGGCGCAGGTAGTGCATAGGGTAGGGCGGGAGCGCAATGCCCAAAACGCCTGGACATATGGGACCTCAGATCATTTTCCTGTTCTCTGTCAGTAATTTTCTAAATCACGGAGGACGTTAAAGTCTAATGTCCCTGCGGCCGGCCATTGTGAGCCATTATCTAGAGAATACTGAGGCCAGGCCTGTGAACACAAAAAAATAAGCTGTTTGGGGCGGATATATCCCTTTAGTCCCAGGGTCCGCAGATTAGCTAACAGGCACTCCAAGGGAGTGAAATATTGGGGGTCGGGTTTGGAGGCTGTCGATCCCATGTCGACCACATACAGCGGAGGTGAACCCCGGTATCCAAACGTCTTTGGACACGCTGAGGGAAGCCGGAGGTCCAGGCAGCCGGTCGGAACGTCTTCCTCACGGACTGCCAGACCGAAGGAGGCTGAAGCCGGAGGTCCACGCAGTAGATCAGGACGTCTCCCTCACGAACTGGTGACCTGGGGAGGGGGGCCGAAGCCGGAGGCCAAAGCCAGAGGGAGGCCGAAGCCGGAGGTCTATCAGTCGCTAGGGATGTCTCCCTCACGAAATGATGACAAGGAGGGCCCAGTAATTGCGCACCCATTACAGGGCCCTAGGAAGTGGTTGCCAGGGAGGGCAGGCCCCAAAGCCAAAGGGACTTACCCCGTATTCTGCCGTCCAGGAGGTTGGTCAGTCACCTGGGTCTGGGGCTACTGCGGAGGTGGAGCTCGATGGGACCTCATCGGNGCTAGGGATGTCTCCCTCACGAAATGATGACAAGGAGGGCCCAGTAATTGCGCACCCATTACAGGGCCCTAGGAAGTGGTTGCCAGGGAGGGCAGGCCCCAAAGCCAAAGGGACTTACCCCGTATTCTGCCGTCCGGGAGGTTGGTCAGTCACCTGGGTCTGGGGCTACTGCGGAGGTGGAGCTCGATGGGACCTCATCGGCAAGTGCCAGAGGCCCTCACCTCGAGCCCCACGTTGGGCGCCAGATGTAAGAAAATTCCGCGGGAAGAAAAAGCCACCTCTAAAGACCGTTAGTAAAAAGGCCTTTATTGGGTAGTCACTCCCGGGCAGAATTCCCGGGGGCAAGCGAATGAGGGAACAAAGGGAGTCTGCAAAGCATGAGGGGTGATGAAGGGGTTTTTATAGCCAGGGCTGGCATTCAAACCTGGTTCTTTCATACAAGGTAGAAAGCACAGGCTGTAGCAGTGATTGGCGTTTGGGGGCTTTGTGCCAGTGCCTGATTGGGTCAGGATACAGGGGGCCTGTCCCTGGAAGTTTGGTCCACCCCCAGTTCCTGTTCGGGCGTCGGCCGACTGTCGGGCTTGTCCGGGCCGGTCTGGGGCATGTCTCGACATGCCGACCTCTCACCTATCATTGAAAATTTAAAGGAATAAGGACTATTCATTGCCTATAACAGCCCTTGCAACAGTCCTATTTTGGGTATAAAGAAGTCAAATGGTAAATGGAGATGAGTTCAAGATTCATGTATAATAAATGAAGCTGTAGTTCCTGTATACCCCGTGGTGCCTAATCATTAACTCTCTATTGTCTGAAATTCTTGAACAAGCCAAATATTTCTCAGTAATTGGTTT
>SJYE01008816.1:0-16612 GCA_006408755.1 Eudorcas thomsonii | reverse complement strand
TTTTTTTTGCTGTTAAAACTTAACATTCACTCGAGAATACCATATTTAACACAAGAAAACATATGGCTTGATTTTTATACATGGAATAATGCGTGTGTCATAATTCATGTAAGATTTTCTAGAACCCACCTTTTTATGCATGAATTTCACAGATTCCATTCATCATACTGGAAAGTGACAACATAGATTTTTAAAAAGAAAATAAAAACAATTTCATATTTCACGTAACAAAAATTTTGTTCAGTTTTGTTCTTGGAAATATAGAGAATTTTATATTTAATGGAGGAAAATGGACACCCTGATTTTCTAATGACATGTCCCCTAAGGACATGTATACTCTGATTTTCACATTTGAGATGTACAATACGCTATTTACAATAGATATAAATCTATTGTATTAAAATTCAGTGCCTAATTGAATCTCAGTTTAAGAAGTAAATTAGCCACCTAGACTATCATAAATAAAATGGATAAATGCCCATAATTCTTAAAGAAGCATCTAATTTTTCTAAGAGAATATAGAGAATTTCATATTTCAGGTTTGAAAATCTCCTGATTGACATATGTGAAACAGAGTTGTTGCTGATTTTCAGTTGACCTACCAGTTCGAACTCTGCTACACCATGGACAGCAGCACTCCAGGCTTCCCTGCCCTTCTCTGTCTCCAGCGCTTTGCTCAGACTCATATTTGTTGAGTCAAAAGGTTTCAGCATGTCCAACCAACTCAACTTCTCTTAACCTCTTCTTCTCCTGCACTCAGTCTTCCCCACATCAGAGCGAATAATGTTTCATGACAAGGTAAAGTATCAATATTTCTTCCTGAATCCTTTAGCGAAATTATTGGAGTTTGAGATTCAGCGTTAGTCCTTCCAATGACCATTTACAGTTAGTTAGTTTTTTTTTTTTTACTGAATGGGTTGAAATCCTTGCTGTCCAGGGCCTCACAATAGTCACCTTCAGCAAGACAGGTTCAGAGCCTTACTCTTTGGCAACCAGCCTTCTTTATAGTCTAAATCTCACATCCATACATCAGCTCAGATCAGTTCAGTTTATTCTTGCAGCCATATTCCACTCTTTGTGACCACACAGACCACAGGAGTCCAGGCCTCTCTGTCCATAACCGACTCCCAGAGTCTAAACAAACTCATGAGCCTGTGATGCCATCTAACGTTCTCATCCTCTGTTACCCCCTTGTCCTCCTGCCCTCAGTCTTACCAAGCATGAGGATTTTTTCCTAATGGGTTAGCTCTTCCCATCTGGTTGCCAAGGTTTTGGCACTTCAGCTTCAACATCAGTCTTTCAAATGAACACACAGGATTGATCTCCTTAAGATGTCCTTGTTGGATCTCCTTCAGTCCACGGGATTCTCAAGAGTCTTCTTCAGCATCACAGTTCAAAAGCATTAATTAGTCTTCTTCTCAGCTTTCTTTATAGTCACACTCTCACATCCATATATGAATACTGGCAAAAGAGTAGCCAAGAGTGGACAGACCTTGTTGGCAAAGTAATGTCTCTGCTTTTTAATAGGCAGTGTAGGTTGCTCATAACTTTCCTTCCAAACAGGAAGCATCTTTTAATTTCATAGCTACAGTATCCATCTGCAGTGATTTGGACCCACACACAACAAATAAAATGAACAAATTATAGCAATTCTTCCCTGTCTATTTGCCATGATGTGATGGGATCAGATACCATGATGCTAGTTTTTTGAATGTTGAATTTTAAGTTCTTTTTTTTTTTAACTCTCACTTTCATGAAAAGGCTTTTAGATCTTCCACTTTTTCTGCCATAAGTGTGGTGTCATCTGCATATTTGCATTCGTTGATATTTCTCTGTGCAATCTTGATTCCAGCTTCTACTTCACAGAACCCAGTGTTTCTCATGATGTAATATGCATATAATTTAAATAAGCAGAGTGACAATACAGCCTTGACCATCTCCATTTCCTACTTGGAACCAGTCTGTTCTTCCACGCCTTGTTCTAATTGTTGATTCCTGACCTGCATCTAGATTTCTCAAGAGACAGGTCAATTGGTTTGATATTCCCATTTCTTGTAGAATTTCCAACAGTTTAGTGTGATCCATAGAGTTAAAGTCTTTGGCATAGTCAATAAAGTAGACATATATGTGTATATATATGTATATGTGCATATATATATATATATGCACATATATATATATATATATATGCTCTCTTGTTTTTTTCAGAGATCCAGGGATGTTTGCAATTTGATCTCTATTTCCTCTGCCTTTTCCAAAACCAGCTTGAACATATGAAATATAATGGTTCACATTTTGTTGAAGCCTGCCTTGGAGAACTTTGATTATTACTTTACTAGAGCATGCTGCTACTGCTGCTAAGTTGCTTCAGTCATGTCCGACTCTGTGTGATCCCATAGATGGCAGCCCACCAGGCTCCTCCATCCCTGGGATTCTCCAGGCAAGAACACTGGAATAGGTTGCCATTTCTTTCTTCAATGCAGGAAAGTCAAATGTAAAATTGAAGTCCCTCAGTCGTGTCCAACTCGTAGTTGCCCCATGGACTGCAGCTTATGAGGCTCCTCTCCCCATGGGGCTTTTCAGGCAAGAGTACTGGAGTGGGTTGCCATTTCCTTCTCCATTAATGAAGACAATTGTGTAGTAGTTTGAGTATTCTTTGGCATTGCATCTCCTTGGGATTGGAATGAAAACTGACATTTTCCATTCCTGTGGCCATTACTATGTTTTTTTAGGTTTGCTAGTGCAGTGAGCTGTGGCTCTGTGGCACTGAAGTAGCCAGCAGTCAAGAGGAGATATCCCATGTGCAAGTTAAGGAGCAGCGGCTGTACTTTGCCGTAGTAGCAGTGAAGAAATATCCCACGTCCAAAGTAAGAGAAACCCTAGTAAGATGGTAATTGCTGAGAGAACGCATTAGAGGGCAGAAGTCCTGCAACCACAATCACAGAAACCTAAGCAACTGATAACATAGGCCCCACAATGTATAACTCAGGGAAAGTAAGCCATGTTGTGGAGGGTCACACAAGATGAATGTCTGTACATATCCCTGGAGTGGGGCAGGGAATTTCTAGTTTGCCTACATGAACTTTAACCACAAAGTGATGTCTCTACTTCTCAGCATGGTGCGTCTATATTGTCATAGATTTTCTTTCTGGAAATGAGATTTTTTTTTTTTTTTTTTATGGCTGTAATCACTGTCCCCAGTGATTTTGAAGCCCCAAACACTGTTGCTGTTTCCGTCTTTAACCATTGTATTTGCAAAACTCTGCATTTAGCCTTTGTTCCACATCGTTTTGTACCCCAAGCCCAAGCTTACCTGTTACCCCACGTATCTCCTGACTTCCAGTTTTTACATCACAGTCAGCTGTCATGAAAAAGGGCATACATTCGGGGTGTTAAGTTTAGAACATCTTGGAGATTTTCCTAAAAATAATAAAGTTCCCCAGTAGCTTCAATGGTAAAGATTTGAAACGCAGGAATTTGTATTGCCTATGAAAATCTACATCCAGATTTTAAACAAAATCAGTGAATTTCACACTTGCAGTAGGAAGCATAATCATTCTGAGTTTCAAATATGAATTATATAGAATTCCAACTTCTAAATAGAATTGACACCTATAGTTTTCTATGTGAAATTGAGAGACTCATATAGGAAACTCTACACCAAGATATGGATATGTGAAATATAGAGATATTATATTTCATTTTGTAATAGTGCCCTTAATCTTTTATATTTGAAATAGAGGAATTACATATTTCATGTAGTAAATTCACCCTCTGGATGTTCAATATAATACAAGAATTTTATATAACATGTAAAAAATTTAAAATCTCGAATTTATTTATTTATAATTTTTAGAATTTATTTATTTATGGCTGCACTGAGTCTTCATTGCTGTGCACAAAGTTTCTCAAGTTGCAGTAAGTGGGGATTACTTTTCATTGCAGTGACCTAGCTTCTCATGGTACTTCCTTCTATTGCAAAGCAGAAGCTCTAGTACACTCAGGTGAGGTAGTTGAGGCAAAAATGATTGTCTACTTTCATAGCATGTGCAGTCTCCTCAGACAAAAAATCAAACCCATGTCCCCTGCACTGATAAACACATTCTTAAGCCACTGGATCACTGGAGAAGCCTAGCAGGCTTTTTTTTTTTAAGTACTTAAAAATATATATTAATTGGTGGCTAATTACTTTTAAATATTTCAGTAAGTTTTCCATACATTGATACGAAACAGTCATGAGTTCACATGTGTTCCTGATGCTGAACTTTCCTTCCACCTCCCTCCCCATCCCATCCCTCAGGATATTCTCAGTGTATCAGCCCTGAGCACTTTGGCTCATGTATCAAACTCGAACTGGAGATCTATTTCAATTATCATAATATACATGTTTCAATGCTGTCCTCTCAAATCATGTCACCATCACCTTCTCTTACAGAGTCCAAAAGACTGTTCTGTACATTTGTGTCTACATTATTGTCTCACATATAGGGTCATTGTTACCATCTTTTAAATTCCATATATATGCATTAGTATATATGCATTAGTACTGATGTTTTCTATTCTTACTTGCTTCCGTCTGTATAATAATGCTCCAGTTTATTCCACCCCATTAGAACTGATTCAAATGAATTATTTTTACTGGTTGAGTAATATTCCATTGTATATGTACCAAATGGTTTTTATACACATGTCTCCCAGTGGGCATCTTGGTTGCACCCATATTCAGGCTATTATAAACAGTGCTGTGATGAACATTGGGATACATGTGTTTCAATTCTGTTTTCCTTGGTGTCTATTCCCAGTAGTGGGATTGCTAGGTCACATGACTTCTCTGTTTTCAGTCTTTTAAACTAATCTCCACACTATTCTCCATACTGCCTGCCATAGTTTGTAGTCCCACCAACAGTGTAAGCAGGTTCCTTTTTCTTCACACCATCTCCAGAATTTATTTTTTTTTAGAATTTTGATAGTGTCCATTCTGACTGGCATGAGATGGTACCTCATTGCTAGGTTCATTATTTTACACGTGGCTGACCCGTTTTCTCAGCACCACATATTACAGAGTGTGTTGTTTTTTTTTTCCATTGTATATACTTGCCTCCCTCATCAAAGTGAGGTTGTCTTTAGGTATGTGGCTCTATCCCTGGGCATTCTATTTTGTTCCATTGATCTATATTTATGTCTTTGTGCCAGTACCATACTGTCTTGATGACTACAGCTTTGTGGTATAGCTTGAAGTCAAGCAGGTTAATTTCTCCAAGTTTATTCTTCTTTCTCAGGATTGCTTTGGTTATTGGAGGGTTTTTCTATTTCCATATAAATTATGAAATTATTTGTTATAGTTCTGTGAAACATATTGTTGGTAACTTGATAGGGATTACATTGAATCTATAGATTGCTTTTGGTTGTATACTCATTTTCACTATATTGATGCTTGCAACCGTGAACATTGCCAGGGAGACACGTTAGGTATTACTGAAAAAATGGAGGCACAGCTTCAAACCCCCTCCCTTTGTTCCATAGGCACAGACCCAGAATGAAGCATTTAGGCTTTTTGATTCTGACTTGATCTTTCCTTTCCTCAGCTGAGTTGACTGAAGAGAATATTAAAGTGCTCATTGTTTTTCTAAGAAATATGAGAGGGCCTTCTGCAGCTGTGCTCAAAGAATAATTCATAAAGTTACTCATTGTCATTTGTTCCAGGACTTTTACAAAAGACTGTTTTAGGGTAGGCAGGCAGGCCACAGCTTGAGGGCATGGGAGGGATTGCTATCTGAAGCCCACTTGGGAGAAAAGTATTTATGGCAAAAAAAAATTGTTGAATTTATTGCTTAGGAATAATTAAAATATTTAGAAGCTAAAGATGCAAAGATTACTGTAATGTTAGCATATTCTACTATAGATTATAGAAATTAGGGACTTTAGAGATATTATTAGCTAGACACCCTTTCTAAGAAATACTGAGCTTAGGATACTATGGGCAAAAAAGACTTAGAAAGATAAAAAATAAACTGAGGAATGTGGTATGTAGCCCAGACATTAACATGAGTTACAGTGTATTCATAAGGATACATGAGAAAAAGTAGATAAAAGAACCGCTGAGGAAGAAACTCCTTTGGAGGGACAACAATGATTTTTGGATAAAAAGAAACCTGGGTTAATGGGAACTAAAAATATCAAACCTCTGGCCTAATGCTTTTGTAAAAGTATAAAAGCGAATCATAAGCTTGAAATAAACAGGCAGCCCAAGAAAAATGAGAGGCTACCTTAGTTTCTCACTGACTCTGCTCACCCCTTCTGGTTGAATCTTTGGCTACTGGAGCTGGACTCCTTCAGAACATGATATATTTCTTCATCTCTTTATGTCTTCTTTGATTGTTTTCATTAGTGTTTTATGGCTTTCTATATATAGGTCTTTTGTTAAGTCGATTTATTCCTAAGTATTTTACTCTTTTCGTTACAAGGGTGAATGAGAATGTTTCCTTATTATCTTTCTGTTTTCTACTCGATAGTGTATAAGTATGTAAGGAACTTCTGGGTGTTAATTTTATATACTGAAATTTTGCTATCTTCACTAATTAGCTCTAAATATTTTCTGGTGAAGACTTTAGGGCTTTCTGTGGAGAGGATCATGATATTGACAAAGAGCGAGCATTCTAATTCTTCTTTTCCAGTCGGAATTCATTTTATGTATTTTCTTCTCTGATTGCTATGGCTAAAACTTCCAAAACGATGTTAAATATTAGGGGTGAGAATAGGCATTCTTATGTTATTATTGACTTTAGGGGGAATGCTTTCAATTTTTGAGGGACTACTTAGAGTTATCTTTGCTGTTGGTTGTCATATATACATTTTATTATGTTGAGGTAAGTTCCTTCTATTCCTCCTTTCTAGAGGGGTTTTACTATAAATTAATGTTGAATTTTGTCAAAGGCCTTCTCTGCATCTAATGAGATAATCATATTGTTTCTATCTTTCAATTTGTTAATGTGGTGTGTTACATTGATTACTTGTGAACATTAAAGAATTCTTGAATCCCTGAAACAAAGCCCACTTGTCCATGAGATATGATCTTTTTATTAAGATGTTGGATTCTATTTGCTAGGATTTTGTTAAAGATTTCTGCATCTATGTTCATCATTGATATTGGCCTGTAGTTTTCTTTCTTTATTTATTTTTTGGTCATCTTTGTCTGGTTTTGGTGTTATGGTGAGTTTGGCACCATAGAATCAGTTTAGAAGGTTCTCTTTCTCTGAAATTTTCTGGACGTGTTTGAGTAGAATAGGTGTTAGCTCTTCTCAAAATTTTTACTAGAATTCAGCTGTGAAGCAGTCTTGTCCTGGGTTTGGTTTACTGGAAGATCTATGATTACAGTTTCGCTTTCCATGGCTGTGACATGTCTGCTAAGATTTTCTATTTCCTTCTGCTTCAGTTTTGGAAAGTTATACAGTTCTATGAATTTGTCAATTTCTTACAAGATTTCCATTTTATTGGCATATAGTTTCTGATAATAGTCTCTCTTCATCCTTTGTATTTCTGTTTTGTCTGTTGGAATTCCTCCGTTTTCCTTTCTGATTTCATTGATTTTATTCATTTCTCTTTGTTTCTTGATGAGTCTGGATAATGAGTTTTTCAAAAAAGTTATCTGCTCAAACAGAAAACTTTTAGCTTTGTTAAAATTTTTGCTTTGGTCTATTTATTTATTCTGGATTTATTTTTTATCTTGAATTTTACAATTTATTTCATTGTACTTACCCTGGAGTTCTTAACTTCTTCCTTTTCTAGTTGCTTTATGTGTAAAATTAATTGATTTATTTAACTTATTTCTTGTTTCTTGAGGTAAGCCTGTATTGCTATGTTCCTTATGCTTAGCACTGTTTTTACAGTATCCCATAGGTTTTGGGTTATTGTGTTTTCATTTTCATTTATTTCTATGCATATGTTGATTTTGTTTGTAAATTCTCCTGTGATTTATTGGTTATACAGAAGTTTGTTGTTCAGCCTACAAATGTTGTGACTTTAGAGTTGTTGTTGTTGTTTCTCTGAAATTATATTTAATCTTACTGCACTGTGGTCACAAATGATACTTGGAATAATTTCAATTTTTTTTTTTAATTTTCCAACCTAGGTTTATGGTCCAGGATGTGATCTATCCTGGAGTGCCTAGAGTTTAAAAGCCCCAAAATAGAGGAATAAATATTTCTTGTAGCTAAATGTATGCTGAGATTTTCATTTTTGAAATATAGAGAAGTGAATATTTCATGTAGGAAAATCATGATCCACATTTTCCTGAATTATACATAGAAAATTGGATATTAGCTTCAGGTGCTAATAAAGCCACTTCCCCAATTACTTTTCGGCAGTGGGGCCACCCACATGAAATTACACCCAATTATCTGCTTAGACAAGCAATAAGTTGTTGGTGAGACCCTCAGTGTTGTGTCAGAACTAAAGGCTATACATTTTTTTTTTCGTTTTTTTTTTTTTTTTTTTTTTTCAGTAACAAACAAATTAAATTCTGACCCTGTGGGCAAACTCAGAACTGGAGCTTGGAGGAGAGCATCCTGAAGGACCTTAAAAGCCTTTTGAGTTTCTGGAGACCAAATCAGTTTGGGTCTTTTGAGTTTCAGCTATAAGTTTATATAAAAAGGTCTGGACAAGTTTCCCCATAACCAGGAATCCAAATGAAACACTAACCTGTGCATCCCAAAAATCCTTTGAATTGTCTTAAAGTCATAGGTAGGGGATGATTTACTATAGGTTTCATTCTCTCAGGGCCTATGGCCCTAGTCCCTTCTGATATAATTATGGATTTTTTACAAAGCTGAGCGTGTTCTCTTGATGCCTTGTAACCACAGCCTGCCAGGAAGTTTAAGAAATCTTCTGAGGCTTGCAACAAATCTTCCTCTGTCTCAGCACAAAGCAAAATATCATCTACATATTGTACACCACCGCTTCAGAGCTATTAAATTTTGGAGATCCTGTAACAAATTTTGTCCAAATAAGTGAGGACTGTCACAAAATCCCTGGGGCAAAACTGTTCAGGTTAACTGAGAAACTGGATGCTTAGGGTCGTCAAAGGTAAATAGAAATTGAATTTCCTCCTCCAAAGGCATTAAATGAAGACATTTTTTTAAAACCAATTACTGAGAAATATTTGGCTTGTTCAAGAATTTCAGACAATAGAGAGTTAATGATTAGGCACCACGGGGTATACAGGAACTACAGCTTCATTTATTATACATGAATCTTGAACTCATCTCCATTTACCATTTGACTTCTTTATACCCAAAATAGGACTGTTGCAAGGGCTGTTATAGGCAATGAATAGTCCTTATTCCTTTAAATTTTCAGTGATAGGTGAGAGGTCGGCATGTCGAGACATGCCCCAGACCAGCCCGGACAAGCCTGACAGTCGGCCGACGCCCAAACAGGAACCGGGGGCGGACCAAACTTCCAGGGACAGGCCCCCTGTATCCTGACCCAATCAGGCACTGGCACGAAGCCCCCAAACGCCAATCACTGCTACAGCCTGTGCTTTCTACCTTGTATGAAAGAACCAGGTTTGAATGCCAGCCCTGGCTATAAAAACCCCTTCCTCACCCCTCATGCTTTGCAGACTCCCTTTGTTCCCTCGTTCGCTTGCCCCCAGGAATTCTGCCCGGGAGTGACTACCCAATAAAGGCCTTTTTACTAATGGTCTTTAGAGGTGGCTTTTTCTTCCCGCGGCATTTTCTTACATCTGGCGCCCAACGTGGGGCTCGAGGCGAGGGCCTCTGGCACTTGCCGATGAGGTCCCATCGAGCTCCACCTCCACAGTAGCCCCAGACCCAGGTGACTGACCAACCTCCTGGACGGCAGAATACGGGGTAAGTCCCTTTGGCTTTGGGGCCTGCCCTCCCTGGCAACCACTTCCTAGGGCCCTGTAATGGGTGCGCAATTACTGGGCCCTCCTTGTCATCATTTCGTGAGGGAGACATCCCTAGCGACTGATAGACCTCCGGCTTCGGCCTCCCTCTGGCTTTGGCCTCCGGCTTCGGCCCCCCTCCCCAGGTCACCAGTTCGTGAGGGAGACGTCCTGATCTACTGCGTGGACCTCCGGCTTCAGCCTCCTTCGGTCTGGCAGTCCGTGAGGAAGACGTTCCGACCGGCTACCTGGACCTCCGGCTTCCCTCAGCGTGTCCAAAGACGTTTGGATACCGGGGTTCACCTCCGCTGTATGTGGTTGCCATGGGATCGACAGCCTCCAAACCCGACCCCCAATATTTCACTCCCTTGGAGTGCCTGTTAGCTAATCTGCGGACCCTGGGACTAAAGGGATATATCCGCCCCAAACAGCTTACTTTTTTGTGTTCACAGGCCTGGCCTCAGTATTCTCTAGATAATGGCTCACAATGGCCGGCCGCAGGGACATTAGACTTTAACGTCCTCCGTGATTTAGATAATTACTGACGGAGAACAGGAAAATGATCTGAGGTCCCATATGTCCAGGCGTTTTGGGCATTGCGCTCCCGCCCTACACTATGCACTATCTGCGCCCCTAACCAGATTTTGCTCACTATGTCTCCCCCGACCCCTTCCCCACAGGCCAAGCCCATTCCTTCCTCCTCCAAAGCCTCGACTTTTACCATCCCCCCAGAAGAACTGACCTCCCCTCCTCCATACGCATCCACCCAGGCTCCTACCTCCTCTGCCCCGCCTACTCCTTCTGCCTCGCCTACTCCAACCTCTGTGCCCGCCCTGGAGGCTCCTCCCCCAGCACCTGGTCCTATTCTTTATCCTCCCCTCCCGTCAGCGGCCCCCCCACCTTCTCCAGTTAGTTCCCACACTCGCTCTCACAGCAGCCCACAGGAACCCGCTTCTTCCACCCCTCCTTCTTCTGCCCCAGCCTCGCTATTTCCCTTGCGACAGGTGGCCAGAGCTGAGAGCCTAGTCCAGGTCCATGTCCCCTTTTCCCTCCAGGACCTGGCCCAGATTGAGGCCAAACTGGGATCTTTCTCTTCAATCCTACTCAGTATATCAAACAGTTCACAGACCTGACTTGTACCTATGCTTTGACTTGGCAGGACATCTATGTTATGTTGGGGTCTTCCACCACCCCAGAAGAGAGGCAGGCCATCTGGACGGCAGCCAGAACTCAGGCCGACCAGAGGCACATTGCCAGTCCCTCTCCCGAGTGCCCCCTGGGGGGCTCGGGCCGTTCCTGATGTTGATCCGGAGTGGAACTATCAGGAGGGTGGTGGTGGCCAGCAACAAGTATGCTATATGATAGAGTGCCTTATTGACGGGATGGAGGTTTCCTCTCATAAGGTTGTAAATTTCCTTTAGCTGGACGAGGTGACTCAGGGGCCTGAAGAAAATCCGGCCATGTTCCTCAATCGGCTTACTAAAGCCCTTATTCAATACACTAGGCTGTCCCCTGAGTCCCCTGTAGGGGCAGCCACCTTGGCCAGTCGTTTTATCTCTCAGTCTGCCCCTGATATCCAGAAAAAGCTGGCCAAGGCTGAGGATGGCCCTCAGACCCCTATCCGAGATCTGGTAAAAATGGCATTTAAAGTCTACAACGCCCGTGAGGAAACTGCTGAGGCCAGCCGAAAGGCAAGGCTTAAACAGAAGGCTGAGTTTCAGGCTAACCTCCTCAACCAGCAGGCAAACCTCTTTAATCAGCAAACCCAAACCTTGGTGGCGGCCCTGCGGCCGGCTGCGGGCTCGGGGTCCCAAAAGCCCCCTCAGGAGGCCTGCTTCAAGTGCGGCCAAGAAGGACACTGGGCCAAGGCATGCCCCAACCCGCACCCTCCATCCAAGCCATGTCCACTGTGCAAACAATGAGGACATTGGGCCAGCGACTGTCCCCAGGCCTCTCGGGCCCCGACCCCTAGGGGCCGGGGACCAGAGCGCCCCAGGGAGACTTCCTGCCCTACTCCGGCTTTGGAGCTGCTGAGCTTCAATGAAGACTGATGCCGCCCACCCAAGCCGAGCCCAGGGTAACACTCCAGGTAGCGGGTAAGTCTATCAACTTCCTGGTTGATACGGGGGCTACCTGTTCGGTCCTTCATTCCTTTGGGTGCATTTTGCATCCTTACCAGATTTCGGTTATGGGAATTGACGGCTGACCTTCATGTCCTCTCCAAACCAACCACTGTCCTGTCAATTAGATTCCTGCGTGTTCACTCACTCCTTTTTAGTTATTCCTTCGTGCCCTACCCCGCTCTTGGGGAGGGACATACTCGCTAAGCTAAAGGCCACCCTCCACCTGACTCCCGGATCGGCTCCCACGTTGGGGGCCTTCCTGATGCTACTCGCAGACCCCCTGACTCCTCCTGTTAGTCCTGAGGTCTGGGACACCCAAGTTCCGGTGGTGGCTCAGCACCACCCTCCAGTCCTCATTTGGCTAAGAGATCCCACCTCTTTTCCAGCTCGACCCCAATTTCCCTTGTTGACCCATAGCCTTAAGGGATTAAAGCCCATCATCGACCGTCTCATGGGACAGGGTCTCCTAATCCCTACGACCTACCCCTGTAACACGCCCATCCTTCCTGTCCGGAAGGCCTCAGGCGACTACCGGCTGGTACAAGACCTCCGCCTGAGTAATGCGGCAGTGGTCCCTGCCCATCCACTTGTCTCTAACCCTTACATTCTCCTCTCCTCCATTCCTCCCAAAACCTCTCACTTTACTGTTATTGATCTTAAAGATGCCTTCTTTACCATCCCACTTCATCCCAATTGCCAGTTTCTCTTCGCTTTCACCTGGACTGATCTGGACACCCAGCTGACCACTCAGCTCACCTGGACCGTACTCCCTCAGGGATTCAGAGATAGTCCCCATTATTTTGGACAAGCTTTGTCCCGAGACCTGGCTAGGTGCTCGCTTCGCCCCAGTACTCTCCTCCAATACGTAGATGACTTGCTCCTTTGCAGCCCCTCAGAAGAGACTTCTAGACGGCACACTGCGACTCTTCTTAATTTCCTCGGTTCTCAGGGCTACAGAGCCTCACAATCCAAGGCTCAACTGACTCAGACCTCTGTGGTCTATTTAGGCCTTCAGATTACTCCCACAACTAAGGCCCTGACAGCAGACCGGTGTAGCCTCCTCTGGTCCCTTAACCCTCCAACTAACGGAGACCAGATATTATCTTTCTTAGGACTGACCGGATTTTTCCGACACTGGGTCCCAAATTATGCCATGCTGGCCAAGCCTCTGTATGCTGCAGCTAAAGAGACTCCCACAGGACCACTATCTTCCCCTGCCGAAGTAGCTCAGGCCTTTCATGCTTTACGCTCCACCTTACTGGATTCGCCTCCTCTCTTTCTCCCAAACACAAACTATCCACACCATCTATATACGGATGAAAAGGGGGGAATAGCTTTCGGAGCCCTGGTGCAACCAGTGGGCCCTGAGCTGCTGCCTGTTGCTTACGTGTCTAAAGAGCTGGACCCCACAGCCAGGGGATGGTTTCCCTGTTTGCGAGCACTAGCGGCAGCAGCCACGCTGTATGCAGATGCAAAAAAGCTGATCCATGGTCAACCTCTGACCATTTTTTCACCTCATCGCCTAAATGACCTTTTAGCTTCCAGATATCTTTCCGATCTCAGTGCTTCTAAGCTCCAGCAGTTCCATCTGGTGTTCCTAGATAACCCACAAGCTTCTGTGGATCATTCTCTGCAACTAAATCTTCTCTCGTCATTACCTTCTCTTCCCTTTATGGAACCCTCAGCTCACTCCTGCATTGAGACCCTTGAGTCCCTCATGCAGCCGCCTCACAATTTGTTCACCAAGCCCTTACAAAACCCCGATTTGACACTGTTCGTGGATGTAAGTTCAAAGCAAGACTCTGATGGGATCCGGAGGGCAGCCTATGCTGTGGTTACCACTCGAGGAGTCCTGGAGGCCCAGCCCCTGGCTCCAGGGACGACCTCCCAAAAGGCAGAATTAACAGCCTTAACTAGAGCCTTACATCTGGCAAAAGGAAAGAGGGCCAACATCTACACCGATTCTAAATATGCTTTCTTGATTGCCCATTCCCACGTAGCAATCTGGAAAGAGCGAGGCTTCCTGACCACTAAGGGATCCTTCATCTGCAATGCCTCCCACATTACTCGATTGTTAGACGCCTTATCCTTACCCGTAGAAGTGGCTATCATACACTGTAAAGGACATCAGAGTACTCATGACTCAGTTGCCTTGGGTAACAACATGGCTGACTAAGTAGCTCGACAGGTTGCTCTGCAGGAACACCCTGAATCCGTGTTGATCTTAAGGTCGACACTTATACCCAAATACACTGATGATGAAGCCCAGATATTACTGGCGCAGGAGGGGACTTGGAAGCATTCTTTGGGATGGATACTGTATTAAGATAAGCTGGTGCTCCCCTAGCACCAGGCGAAGGACATCATATCCCAAATCCATAACACTATGCACATCGGACCTAGGGCCCTCCTCTCTTTCCTTGGTCCCATCTTTGCCCCCTGGCCTCTTAGGCGTGCAGTATACGAGGTTCATCAGTCTTGCTTGACATGTGCCTCCACCTCTCCTCAGGGAGGACTTAGGCCCCCTCAGACCACACACTAACTCAGGGGACACTTGCCTGGGCAGGACTGGCAGATAGACTTCATTCACATGCCTAGACATCGAAGTCACTGCTATCTGCTGGTCTTAGTAGACGCTTTCTCAGGTAGGGTTGAGGCCTTTCCCACCGCCCAAGAAACCGCGGCGGTGGTGGCAGAGGTCTTAACAACCCATCTCATTCTCAGATTTGGGTTACCTAACTCCCTTCAGTCTGACAATGGGCCTGCATTCATCTCACAGATCTCCCAGCAGGTGGCTGCAGACTTGGGCATCGCCTGGCATCTCCACATCCCTCACCGGCCTCAATCATCAGGCAAGGTGGAAAGGGTGAATGGGATCATCAAGACACACCTGACCAAACTGGCTTTAGAGTTGCGGCTGTCCTGGGTCGACCTCCTTCCTCTGGTGCTCACCCGTTTGGGCACCACGCCTCACCCAAAGACAGGTTTGACCCTCTTCGAGCTGCTTTACGGAAGGCCCTATCTCCTAACCTACCTCCCGGAGGGAGAGACTCCCCCACTCGCGGGGTACCTCCCTCTCTTTTCCCTCCTACGGTCCTTGCTGAGAGAACACGCTGACTGCGGCTTGCCGCAACTGGCGGGCAACAAAGAGACGATCCGGCCTTTGGCCCCAGGAGATCAGATACTGCTAAAAACTCTCAACCCTCACCCGCTACAACCCCGCTGGACGGGACCCCACACGGTAATCCTCACCACTCCTACGGCAGCTAAACTCCTGGGACACGACCCCTGGTATCACCTGACCCGACTTAAGCCCGCACCCCCAGGTTTCCCCAAACCTGATCCAGAAGGGAGAGGATCCTACCGTTCTGTCCTTACTGGCCCAACCAAGCTAACCATCAGCCAGACCCCCCTTCCCCCGATCCCGGTATAACCATTACCCAAACCCCTCTTTCGCCAATCTTACAATAATCAAGGCACCGTCTTCCACCAGGAACAAACACGTCCCTATCCAATGTTTGCCTGGTACCATCCGCTGTGGCTACTGGCAATCACAGTTCTGGCCATACTCTTTGCCATTGGATTGGCGGCCACAGCTCCCCAAGACTGTTCATCTGCACATTGGCTGTCTCTGGCCCTTGCTTACCTAGCCGTCTGCTCCCTACTCCTGGGGCGCTATTCCCTTGGGGCACCTTGACAGCCTTAACCCCAACCGGGCCCCAGAGCCACTCATACCACCACCACTCCTGCGGAGATCACCAATTTGATCCTTACCCAGAATCTCTGCCCCCGAGTCCACAATGTGGCAAAAATTACAAATAATAGTGTGGGCGGCCTTGGGAGTGCTTTGGGCCCTGGATGAGGGTGGCTGCTCCAGTTCTCACCAGCCCTTTCAGGTCACCTGGATATTAAACGGAGAAACCTATGAGGAACTCAACCAGACCACAGGACCACTCATCATCCTCTTGCTGCTCCTGACTTTCGGGCCCTGTATCCTAAATAAGTTTTTGGCCTTTATCAAATAATGGCTCAACACGGTCCAACTGATGGTACTGCGACAGCAGTACCAAGGGTTTCCGACAAATGACTTGTGACCAACCTAACAGACGTCCGCCTCCTGTCATCCTGGCCGCACCCTACCCCTCGTCGCCCCTGTTCAGCAGGAAGTAGCCAGAGAGAATTGGCGCCCCTTTTCCTATATCAAAAAGGCTGGGATTGAGAAGTCGGCATGTCGAGACATGCCCCAGACCAGCCCGGACAAGCCCGAAAGTCGGCCAACGCCCGAACAGGAACTGGGGGTGGACCAAACTTCCAGGGACCGGCCCCCTGTATCCTGACCCAATCAGGCACTGGCACGAANTGATGGTACTGCGACAGCAGTACCAAGGGTTTCCGACAAATGACTTGTGACCAACCTAACAGACGTCCGCCTCCTGTCATCCTGGCCACACCCTACCCCTCGTCGCCCCTGTTCAGCAGGAAGTAGCCAGAGAGAATTGGCACCCCTTTTCCTATATCAAAAAGGCTGGGATGAGAAGTCGGCATGTCGAGACATGCCCCAGACCAGCCCGGACAAGCCCGA
>SJYE01008813.1:104943-126440 GCA_006408755.1 Eudorcas thomsonii | reverse complement strand
TGATCATGAGTGACATCGAGCATCTTTTCTTTTGATTAGGTAGTCTGCCTTCCTGGTGTTGAGCTGCTTGTATATTTTTGAGATTCACTCTTTGTTTCTTGCTTCTTTTGGTATTATTTTCTCCAATTCTGATGGCTCTCTTTCACCTTCCTTATTGTTTCCTTTGTTGTATAAAAGCTTACTTAGGCCCCATTGGTTTTTTATTATTATTATTTTTTTTATTTCCATGACTCTGGGAGGTGGGTCATAGAGGATCCTGCTGAGGTTTATGTAAGACAATGTTCTGCCTGTATTTTCCTCTATAAGTTTTATAGTTTCTAGTCTTTCATTTAGAGGTTTAATCCATCTTGGAGATGGGACCAGAGGGTCCAGTTAGGCAGAAAGTAGGGGGAAAAACTGGGTCCAAACTGAGCCTCAAAGTTATGCTTCCCATGGGAAAAGAGGAAAAGGACTTTGTCTTTCTGTGTGTGAGTGCAGAGGTGGGAATGTAACTAGGGAGTCAAGTCACGTGTGGGGTATTAGTGCCATTTGTTTAAAAGGCATACAAGCTAGTTGCCCATAGGGCACCTACTTCACAGTAGTATTTATTACACCTCAGGATATGGTTTCAGCAACTGAAAACCTCAGACCTCAATCCTGTCTTCTAAATGGTAGTCCTTAGGCATAAAATGATGGTGTTTTTCAGTATGTAAACTTCTTAGAAAACTAAAAATGTAACAACACATGACTTAACAATGATATTCTTGGATATTTATTTTTAAAATACTCATAATGTTAATTAAAAGCACACATTACCCCAATGTTCCTTGAGGTACAGCATTCACCAAGGCATGGAAGCAATGTAAATGTTCATTAGATGATAGCCGGATGGATAAAGATGTGGTATATATGTACTGTGGGACACGTTGTTGTTCAGTCACTAAGTTGTGTCCCAGTCTTTGGAACCCATGGACTCTACCCCTACAGACTCTCCTGGCCATGGAATTTTCCAGGCAAGTATACTCCAGTGGGTCACCATTTCCTTTTCCAAGGGATCATCCTTACCTAGGAATTGAACCCACATCTCCTGATTACCAGGTGTGTATTAGTACATTCCCTAGGGGACTGCAGGCTGTGCAGGAATTGTTCTCAAAGCCTTGCAAACCATTCAGGATGCTCTGTGGAATGGAGCAGTGGTAATCATGAGAGCCTGTGTTGGTGACAATTGTTTAACTGGGTCTTCTCTTAATGAACTCCGTCATAGAAGACAATGAGTTTTTAAAGATAACTAGTAAAACTGTGGCTGTATGAGTTTATGTATAAACATATGTATATATATATATATATACACAGATACTTATGTGTGTGTTTGTATATTTACATATATACACACGTGTGTTTGTTTGTATATATGTACACTGAATCTTTGTACCTTGTGAATTATATGTAAAATTTTAAAAACTGACATATATGACAACAAACATTTAAAACGTAAACTATCAAAATTTGGTTTTGCAGAGGAAAAGTATTTAATTACTGACATTATCTTATAATACTGGATTATGGGGATGGTAATCAAAGGAGAACAAGCATTTACTTGATTTTATTCTTGTAATAAAACTCTTCATGAGCAATTCCCCCCAGTATTGCCTCCACAGGATGTGGTCTACTCCCCGCTACCCTCCTGTGGGAGCCCACTGCTCCATTCGTAATTCCTTTGCTCCGAAGAAGACATGCAGATGGCTAACACACACATGAAAAGATGCTGAACATCACTCATTATCAGAGAAATGCAAACCAAAACCACAATGAGGTACTATCTCACGCTGGTCAGGATGGCTGCTATCCAAAAATTTACAAGCAATGAATGCTGGAGAGGGTGTGGAGAAGGGAACCCTCTTGCACTGTTGGTGGGAATGCAACCTAGTACAGCCACTGTGGAGAAAAGTGTGGAGAGTCCTTAAAAACCTGGAACTAGAACTGCCATATGACCCTGCAATTCCACTGCTGGTCATACACACTGAGGAAACCAGACTCGAAAGAGACATGTGTATCCGAATGATCATCACACCACTGTTTACAATAGCCAGGTCATGGAAGCAACCTAGATGTCCATGAGCAGACGAATCGATAAGAAAGCAGTGGTACATATACACAATGGAATATTACTCTGCCATTAAAAAGAATACACTTGAATTATTTCTAATGAGGTGGATGAAGCTGGAGCCTATTATATAGAGTGAAATAAGTCAGAAAGACAAACACCAACAGAGTATACTAACACATATATATGGAATTTAGAAAGATGCTAATGATAACCCTGTATGTGAGACTGCAAAAGAGACACAGATGAACGGAACAGTCTTTTGGCCTCTGTGGGAGAAGAAAAGGGTGGGATGATCTGAGAGAAGAGCACTGAGACATGTATATTATCATATATGAAGTAGATCGCCAGTCCAGGTTCAATGCATGAGACAAAGTGCTAGGGGCTGATGCACTGGGATGACCCAGAAGGATGGGATAGGGACAGAGGTGGGCGGGGGGTTCAGGATGGGGAACACATGTACACCCGCGGCTGATTCCCATCAAGTATGGCAAAAGCACTACAGCATTGTAAAATAATTAGCCTCCAATTAAAATTTTAATAAAAATCTCAAAAAATAAACTGAATTGCTTTGCTAAAAAGGGCCTAATCAATGTTGGCTTTGTGACCTCCAAAAACACCATCATTTCTTTCCTTTCTTCCCTCCTTCCTACCCTGTCTTTCTTTCCTTTTCTTTCTAATTATACAATTGTCAAAGTTTGTTTTCCATTTATAGTTATTACAGAGTGCTGACTCTGTTCCACATGTTTATCCTTGAGCTCATCTTACACCTAACCCAGTGTGCCTCCCACTCCCCCACCGCTGTATTGCCCCTCCTTCTTCCCATTCCCGCTGCTAACCAGTAGATTATTTTCTATATCTGTGACCCTCCATTTTTGTGATATTCTCTACTTTGTGGTGTTTTTAGATTCTTAAGTGATATCATACGCTATTTGTCTAACTCTGTGTTATTTTACTTAATAGTATACCTTCCATGTTGCTGCAAATGTCAGTATTCCATTCTTTTTATGGGGCACCTTCTTTCTATGCCTTTTTAGCAAATGGCACTGCCACCTCACACATGACACAGCTCCCTAGCCAAGTTTCCAGTTCTGCTCTCACACAGAGAAGCACAAAATTCTCTTCCTCTTCTACCATGGGAAGTATATATTTGAAGCTGAGTCAGGAATCAGTTCTTTGCCACACCCCTCGCCCGACTTTCTGGCAAACTGGACCTTCTGGTCCCATATCCAACACCACAGGACCAATCTCCCTCCCTCTTCACACAGTTATGCCTACCCTTCCCTCTCTGCCCCCCACTCTCACAGAACTCGGAGACAAACATAATTTCCCATTAGGTTGATTTTATTTTCATTATGAATGAATGCAGTTGGTATAATAGTCAACGTCTGTACTGTTGGCCAGTACTCAGTGGCAAGACTCCTGACGATTTCTGAGGTCTCTAGCCATGATCTAAGGTCACTAGCTGGTCACTGTTCCTGCTGCAATGACAGGGATCTCTACACTCTCTGAGACCTCCTCTGGTCCATTCCAAATCAGATCTTCATTCACCTTGGAGCACTAGCTACAGAGCTTTGAGCCTCTGACTTTTTTAAAGTTTCCTTGTGCTGGGAGGTTTCTGAGAAGTTTTCTTGTTCAGCTTTGCCTGAAGGTGATTAATCACTCTCACAGGTACCCTGGCCACCTGGAGAAAACAAGGGAGGAAAGAGAATGGCATTGGTTTGGGGAAGAGAGTGAAGGTGGACGGGAACAATAGCTTCAAGAGAAGCGATGTGGGCAGAGAAAGGTTATGTGCCAGGCAAGAAAGGGGAGGGGGTATTCTGGGGTGGGGTCAATGGGCAAGAGGAGTTTGAGTGGGTTCAGCTCACCTTGACTTTTTTTTTTTTACCTCAATTGAGAGAAGGTCTTCATCCTTTTTTCATGGGTAAAAGGAGGAAGGTGTTTCATAACTCCTCTGGAGCCTTGAGGCTTCCCAGTCACCTTAGTCATTTTGAGGCCTCCCAGTGGTCTACTCCAGAGCCACTGAGTACTCTTATTTATACCCCTCCCCTGGTAGACACACCCTCATGTTTTATGAGGTCAGCAAGTCTCTTCCCCAGCCAATGGTGTCCCTGGGTGAGCCTTGATATCACAAAGCCCAATCCTGAAATCTCTAGCGGAGAATGGGGAGCAATTCAGATGTTTGGTGGAAAACTTAGACATTTATAATTCCCCTAGAGGCCTCCAAACTCACCTTCCATCCTCATCTCTCTAAGTCAACTGTAATGGGTCACATGGCAGGGAGAGTACGTCTCCTCCATACTTGTCTATTATATCTATTTATGACTGCAAAAGTGTAAGGGAATTAAAAATATATATGCAAAAAATACTGCCTAAGCAGTCCCGGGTAACGTAGGTTTATTTTCTTTGTTCCATAGTCTCAAAATAACTGACAATGAAGAATGAATTTCATTTAAAACCGATGTCTCAAATTCAGCAATATATTTTACCTTCAAATATAAGATGATTTTGTTCTTTTCAAGCTAAGAAAAGTGTGTACCTTTCAGTGAATGTTTTATTTCACTAATTTAGACATAAATAAAATAACATTGTGTGCCTTTGCCTTGGCCATCTTTGTGGCATCACTGTGCATTTAGAATCAAATCTTTGAATCTGTGGACTGTGAAGTTTTTGGGTCACATACTGTTGAAGCCTAGCTTGAAGGATTTTGATAATTATCTTGCTAGCATGTAAAATGAGTGCAGTTGTGCATTAGTTTGAACATTTTATGGCATTGCCCTTCTTTGGGATTGAAATGAGAACTGACTTTTTCCAGTCCTGTGGCCACTGCCAAGTTTTCCAAAGTAGTTGGCATACTGAGTGCAGCACTTTAACAGTACCACCGTTTAGTATTTGAAAGAGCTCAGCTGGAATTTAATCACCTCCACTAGCTTTGCTCATATTGCTGCTTCCTAAGGCCCTTGTGTCTGCACTCCAGGATGTCTGGCTCTAGGTGAGTGATCACACAATCGTGGTTATCCAGGTTATTGTTTGTTTGTTTGTTTTTTATATAATTTTTCTGTGTATTCTAGCTACCTTCTGCTTTAGTTAGGATCATAATGTTTCTGTCCTTTATCATGCCTGTGTTTGCATGAAATGTTCGTTTAGCATTCCTCACTTTCTTGAAGACATCTCTATCCTTTCCCATTGTATTGTTTTCCTCTGTTTCTTTGCTTTATTCAAATCCCTTGTGGGTATACATTGGAAGTGACAAATAGATTAAAGGGTTAGATATGGCACACAGAGTGCCAGAAGACCTGTGGATGGAGGTTCCTAACATTGTACAGGAGGTGGGGATCAAAACCATCCACAAGAAAAATTAATGCAAAAAGGCAAAGTGGTTGTCTGAGGAGGCCTCACAAATAGATGAGAAGAGAAAGGCAAAGGAGACACAAAAAGATATAGCCACCTGAATGCAGAGTCCCAAAGACTAGCAAGGTGATATAAGAAGGCCTTCTTAAGTGAGCCACCAGGGAAGCCCCTTATCTAATAAGAGGGGTTTCTCAATGGGATCGCTATGCACTCAGTCCCCTCCTATGGACACTGTGTCATAGTGCCTCCTCCCATCCCCAGCTGGGGGGTCACTGAGGGCTAGCCTCAGTGCCCATGGGGGAGAAGGCACCCCAGCATCTCCCATGGAGAAGCCACAGACCTGAGAATCAGATATGTCTCCCTGAGGATGTGACTGTACAAATCATGAACTCACCTTTAATCATCACCTTACACCCTGCATTCGCCTTGGAGACATATGGAGGACCGAGAAGACCATGGATTCTGCCACTGGGCCCCACCTCGGCAGTCACCCACGTTCAGTGGACATGCGTGGATGACAAGCCCCACAAGAAAGGGCTGAGAATAGCTTCCGCAATGCTCAGATCCTCAACATGCTGAACGGCAGCCCTGAGCTGGCTTCTGGTTCAGGCTAGTAACATCACAGGACGAGACTGAGACACAGCATCCACAATGCCCAGCTCCAGAGAGGCGCCATTCGTCAGCCCCAAAGCAGCTTCCAGTTCAATCTGATGATGTCATCAACAAACCCGTGGGCCCAGATGCAGTCGCCTGCAACAGTGTTTGTACGGCCATTGGACGACCCCAGACACTGGTCCGGCACCCATAAGAAAAGGTAAGGGAGCCCCCACTGGGTTGGCCTCTCCAGGGACCAGGCCAGGTAGATGCTGACAAACTCTAGGTTCTCTGTGAGGTGGCTGCCAGCCACCACCAGCCTGCCTGGGACAAGAGAGGGGCTGCTGTTCATGGTGCCAGCTGTGGGGTCAGCCACCCACATGTGTGGTCACTAACCATGGAGTCATGTGGCCAACCAAACCGTGTGGTCACCGACTCACATCATCACCAACCAAGGGTTCACCACCCCATGCAGTGATCACTCCACCGGCTACCAATCTCCATGGGCACTCACCCATATGGTCACTAACCTGCGAGGTCATGTGCTCATCTGTCCACATGATTACCCATGCACACTGTCACCCACCCACAGGGTCACCCACTCACCAGGTCAGCAATTCACTTGGTAACCCACCCTGAATTCAGCAACTCACACCAGTTAATCACCCACATGGTCACTAACCCACACGGCCTCCAACTCACATGGTCTCCCGCCCATGTTCTCAGTAACCCATGAGGTCACCAACCCACCCATGGAGTCGCCTGCCCACGCAGTCACCAAGCTTTGCCATCACCTACCCAGGCTCTGGCCTCCGCAGAGGTCAGAGATTGAGATGTCCGAGGGAGACCGATGTTCAGACAGCAGGGGCTCACAGGAGTGTTGACTCATGAATTTCTCCTGTTACAGAAGGCAGGCAGGCTGGACAGTGACCCCAAAGATGTCCACATCTTGGCACCGTGTGGTGGACACAGTAATATCTACAAAGATATCCATGATCTGTCTACATCCTGACACCCTGTGGTGGACACAGTAACGTCCCCAAAGATGTCCACGACCAGGTTCCCATGTGGTGAACAGAATAACGTCTCGTAATACGTCCTGTTCCATTTCTCCACTTGAACCCAAAGCCAGCCCCATGGGCTAGGACATGCATGTGACCAGGAGTCCCAGATTGAAGGCAGCACTACCCTGGGTGGCTGCCGCTCTTCAGGTGCTCCAGGTAGTGAACAAGATCTCGGGACTTCACCTGGCTCCACCACCAATGTGGATTGTTAAGGTATCTATGGGCAGTGATGGGCTGGTTATTGGGTTCTCTGTGAGAAGAGACAGTCATGGGTGGGTTATTGGCATGTCTGAGTAGAGACACTAGTGTGTAGATTACTGAGGTATCTGAGTGGAGACAGTGGTGGGTAGATTACTTGGGTGTCTTGGGCAGTGATGGGTCGATTATTGGGGTGCCTGAGTGGAAACACAGGTGGTTGGATTATCGGGGTTTCTGATAGGAAATGGCAGGTGGATTACTGGGGCATTATGAGCCTTGATGGAAGGGTTTTGGGGGGTGTCTGAATAGAGGCCAGGCAGGGTGGATTATTGGGGGTGCCTGTGACCAATGATGGGCTCGTCACTGGGGAGTTCGAGTGCAAACTGTAGTGGGGTTCCATGAGTGGTGTCACCTGGTGCTTGAATTAGCTTCATGCAGCAAGCAGATAGTCTGATTACAGTGAGACGTAGTGCTCCCACCACCCCCGCTGCCAAGAGCATGGGGAGCCTGTGGCCCCTGCTCATCCCATAGGGACACAGCATGTCGCCAAAGATCTTCTTGATGCAGCCCATCAGGTACTCGTGCAGGTTCTCTATTACACCCTCAAAGTTCCTTCATGCCAGGATAACCTCCTCCTGGGGATAGTTCTCCAGCCACTCTGAGATTTCCATCAGCATGTTCTGGGTGGAGGTGGGGAGAAGGACCTTGTAGTGAAAGACAGAGGGTCGTGGGTGGGAAATTCCCCCAGCACAGCCACTCTACAGACAGGTTGGGATGTCCTGACACACAAAGACATAAAGCATGGCACCTGTTGCCAAGGGACCCAGCCTCTCCTGAATGGCAGTGGGGAGCCGTTGCACTGCTCTGGTCTGTGTGTGTGTGTGTGTGTATAAGTACACACTCCCATGTGCACACACATGTGTACATATGTTCAGGGTCTGTGTGTGCATGGATATACATGTGTGTGTGTGTGCACAGCAGCAGAGAGCAGTGCTTATAATATTGTGTGACGTCTGTACTCCAGAGAGTGTGCAAGGCCAGCAGGGTACATGCACACTGAGGCCCAGGACAGAACCTCTAGACCCCAAGTGTCATTAAGTTCTGTGGTGGGGGCACTGGGGGACGAGGCCAGAGTGAGACATTAAGTGACTTGGCCAGCAGCTGAGAGAATGGACTGGACACCAAAAAACTGGACACAGGAAAAGACATGTCATGTACCTAGTATAGCCAATTTCTGGGAGACACCCCCAGAGGCCAGGGGTGCAGGTGTGAGTTCAGAAACTCATGTTTGCTGGGAATTCTTAGTAACAGATGCCAGAGGTCAGCCTTCGCATGCCTGGATTGGATGTGTGTCCATCTGAGTGTAAGTGTCCATCTGAGTGTAAGTGTCCATCTGAGTGGAAGGTTGTCCATTCTCTTAGAGGTCAGCATCTTCTAACTGGAGTGAACCTGTTGTCCCATAAGAGGACAGCCTCTCCTGCCTGGAGTGACTCTGTGCCCGTCCCCTTAGAGGTCAGTATCTTCTAGTGGAGTGGACCTGTGTTGTCCCCTTAGAGGTCAGCCTCTCCTGCCTGGAGTGACCATGTGTCCATCTGAGTGGACGTGTACCCATCCCCTCAGAGGTCCTCCGCCTCCTGCATGGACCAGACGAGGGTGTCCATGGCTTGTGGTACCCCCTCCCTGTGCTCCTGTGCCCACCCTCACCTCCATGAGGGCTGTGGTGTACAACATGTGGCCAGAGTGCAGGTTCCTCTCGGTGCTCTCCTCCATGTGTGTCATCTGCAGGTCCTCATGCAGTATCCAGGTGGTTTGTGATTCTCAGAACTTGCACACAGAGGTCGGTCATCTGTGCTGGGCACAGAGGGAAGCCCCCCATTCAGGGTTTGGGCATGCTCTGAGGACGCCCAACTGAGGGTCACATCAGCCACTGTGAAATAAACCATGCTGGTGCTGCTGGGGTTGAGGCCCTCCTTCTGGGAACAGGGTCCCTAGGGCCTCTGGTAATGTGGAGCACAGGGCCCGGGTCCAGACTGTGGTCTTGTTGGGGGGGGGTGTTCCTGCAGAGTCGAGCCTCACTCTCCTCTCAGGCAGTCCCTGCGTTGATGCTCCCTGTGGGATCAACAGCTCAGGCTCCACGACACCCAAGCTGGACCCTTGGACATGAGGACACACTAGACCCACAGAGGTCTGTTCCCACCCCCACAAACAGCACTAGGAAAGGTAAGGAGGAATCAAGGGAAGAGAACAAAAGTATGAAACATCTGTCCACCACAGAAATAAGACAGGAAAAACCAAAAAAAACACACCTTTAACATAAATTGAAAAGTGAAAGTCGCTCAGTTGTTTCCAACTCATTTCGATCCAGTGGACTGTAGCCTAGCAGACTCCTCTGTCCATGGAATTATCCAGGCAGGATTACTTGAGTTGGTTGCCTTTCCTTTCTCCAGAACTTCCCAACCCATGATCAAACCCACATCACCTTCATTGCGAGCAGATTCTTTATCAACTGAGCCACCAGAAAAGCCTTAATACAAATTCGTAGCAGAAAACATACTGTCTCCTATACAAGGAGTCATAATGGAAAAAGAAAAGAAAAAGGATAAAAATGGAGAAGAAATAAAAGATTCTCTCTATCCAACATAAAAGAAAAAGCAAAACCTAATATTAACACAAACTAGTAGTAGAAAATGGTATTGTGTTTTTACACAGAGTCATAATGGAAAAAGAAAAAGATATAAGGATAAAAAACGGGAAAGAAAGTCACAGCCCCCTCAATCCAAATTACAAGAAAAAAACAAAGACTCATATGAATATTAACAGTCACTTTCCATTGACCTCTACAAGGATTAAAGGAAGCACTGCTGCAGCTGCTGATCTTGAACACCCCCTGAAAGATCACCTCCTGTGCCCCCCACCACGCTCACACCAAGGTCTCGTTGGCAGCCATACAACTTGAGTCCACGACACTGAGATCCCCAGTATGGAGGGGACCCTGCCATGGAGGGACGCACAACAGAGGAACACAGCACCAAGGCACCATCAGAGCAGAGGGACCCCAGTCCAGAAGGATTCCTGGGCTCTGGTGGACCCCATCCTGCTCGCTCCCTCCTCTGGGTGTGAGCCCTTAAGGCCAGGTTGTAGGCACCTGATGCAAGCAAGAATATACTTTGTCCACATTCCAGCCCTGGCTCTCTGCCAATCAGATCCTCTGAGGAGGATTCCAGCAACCAGGGACTTCCCAGAAAGGAGGAAGCAATTACACAAGGTAAGAGCTGTGCTTGACAGCCTCTTGTTCTCTTGGGAGCAGCAGCCTGGGAGCACAAAAACCAGGAATGTGAGTGCCCCTCAAATGCAGGTACAGGAAGGCAGGGACCATCTGTCCCCTCCAGGTGGGCACCTGCTTCTGTGGGTAGTGGGGCTCAGGTGGATTTTCTACCCCATCTTACATCCACTCCCTGGCTAACGTGGTGCCAGTGACAGGACCACTGTCAATTGGGTGCCCCCTCCACACAGACAGGGCCTCAGCCACTCACACCTCTCCATGCTCCACAATGACTACCTCCCACCCCAGCTTCTCTCTACCCCATAAAATCGCCAAACCACCCTGGAGAAGCACTATAGGGGAGGGATGTGACTGCATGCATGTGTTCTCAGTCACTTCAGTCGTCTCGACTCTCTGTGACCCCATGGACTCTAGCCTTCCAGGCTCCTCTGTCTATGGGATTTCCAAAATGAGAATACTACAGTGAGGTGAGATTTTCTCCTCCATGAGATCTTCCCCATCCAGAGATCAAACCCGGGTCCCATGCATTGCTAGCTGATTCTTTACCACCTGAGCTACTAAGAAAGTCTCCCTGGAGGGGGTGATGGGGTGCAAATGTGAACCCCCCACAGAGGACATGGGAGCTCAGATATTGTTTACCTGGGACCAGGAAGGAGCTCTGGTGTCAGCTCAGCTGCACAAAGGGTAGGACCCAACCTCCCCCTTCCCCTCACAGCTTCCCCAGTCTCTGTGCCTTCAGACAGTGGTGCTGTTAGTCCATGGGTCCCTGTTCTGGCTTCAGGCTGGTTCCATAATAAAGCTGTGTCCTTTCCTATCTTTCTGGGAGGCTCTCTGGGTGGGGAAGATCTCCTGGAGGAGGGCATGGCAGACCACTCCAGTATTCTTGCCTGAAGAATCCCATGGACAGAGAAGCCTGGCGGACTACAGCCCATGGGGTCGCAATGAGTAAGACATTACTGAGCGAATAAACAACAATTCTGCTTTACAGCAGGTTTGTTTTCAACCCCGTTTCCCCAAGAGGGATAATGACACTGCCCCTTGTGGGTGACACTAGTGGCTGGAGCTGTGTCCTGGGCCTGGGCATGCCTGCAGACCGTCACCTGTGTGGTGGACCACTTGAGCACCACGGGCAGGATGACACATGGCAGCACTTTGCCCAGAAGCTGCAGCAGCCTCGAATCCTTGTGAGAGATGGGTGACTTCTTGTTCAGGCAGTAGGTCATTGTACTGTGGCTCCTCGCAGGCAAACCAGGCGGGGGACACATCACTGCCTGAGCCTGTCCTCTGAGCACACAAGCCACCCTAAGAATGCACAGCTATAGCACCGTGAGGTATGGGAGAGTCCCGAAAGTCTTATCCACTGAGTCCTGGGAACTGAATCTTGTCTCGAAGTAGGGTCTCTGCAGATGTGAGAAAGTGAAAGTCAATTTATTTAAGGAATCCTGTTTTTGGACAGGAAAGCCTTAAGGTGGCTTTTGGTTTTATGATTTGTTTTTTTCCAGGTGATGCTTGTGGCAAAGAGCCCGCTTGACAAAGCAGGAGGCATAAAAGATGCAGCGGCGATCCCTGGGTTGGGAAGATCCCCTGGGAAGGGAATGACAACTTACTCCATTATTCTTGCCTGGAGAATCCAATGGACAGAGGAGCCTGGTGGGTACACTCCATGGGGTTTCAAAGAGTCAGACACAACTGAGTACAGGGAGACCCTCTCTAGTTTCAAGTCCTATGAAGTTATTCATAATATTTTCAGGCTCTTTATGACTCCAATGCTGTGGTCATGTATGTATGGTTTCACTTTTTCTTTTTCCTTTTTAAATCTGTGTGATCTGTTTCAGAAACTGTGTGGAGAGGTTCAGACTTTATCAGTCACCTGGGGTCAATCCGGAAATCCTTCCCATCTGTCTCTGAACATAGGTTTGGACTAGCTTTATTTCATTCTCTCTTTTTTTTTTCCTTTTCTTTTTTATTCTCAGGGTTAAGGGATAAAAGGAGGATTTACACGTTCATAATATAAATTGATGTGATGATGTTATGGAAGAGTGGATGGATGGGTAGATAGATAAGTGGATGGATGGATGAATGGATGGTGAGTAGGTGGATGGATCAATCAGTGGTTGGGTGGATGGATCGATAAGTGGTTGGGTGGATGATGGACTGCTCAGTAGATGGGTGGATTTATGGATGGATGGGTCTGTGGATGGGTGGGTGGTTAGATGGATGGATGGGTGGATGGATAGCAGAGTGGGTGGATGGACAGATAAATGTGTGAATAGGTGGGTGTGTGGGTGCCTGGCTGGCTGGGTGGGTCAGCAGCATGTGGTCCATGTAAACAGTGGTGTATGAGTCACCATGAAAAGGAGTGAAGTTCTGACCAAGGCTACATCGTGGATGGACCTTATACACACGATGGTCATCAAAAGAAGCAGACAAAGGACACATTTTACGTGTCCATTTATATGAGATGTCAAGAACAGGCCAGTTTACAAAGACAGAAGTAGAAGAGTGGTGCCTGGGCTTGGGGGAGGGGCATCACGAGTTATTTTGTAAGGGGTACAGGAAGGAGAGCAGTCAAGGTCCCCTCTGTGGATGGAGGAGGGCTGAAGACTCGGAAACCACCTCCATGTGGCACCCCCACAGCCTTCCCCACTGGGAAGCACCTGGAAAGGCTGAGAGACTGGGTCCATGGTTCCCAGTCTGATCCACACCCTCAAGGGAAGAGCTGTGTGGGGGCCCTTTCTCCCAGAAGGGGGTGGGGTGGCCGGCATAGAACCCCACAGATGTTGAGAGGGTGAGAAAGAGTCAAAAGCTGCCTTCCATAGAAAATAGCACTTCCTGTTTTCCCAACTGTCCATGTGGGCTCCCAATGGGCAGTGCCCAGGGTCACAGAGCAAAGGCAGGGCCCAGTTTGTGCATGGCCAGAGGAGTGCTGGTGGAAAATGGGGCACGTTTGCACCTTGAAAAGGTGAGCAGAGTTGTGTCTGGCAGGGACCCTCCCCTCAAGCCCACGTTGTCTGGTGGCCACCCCTCTGATGGCCTGAGTACAGCAGTGTCACCCTTGAAGTGTCTGCCTGCCTGATCACCACTGGACATTCCTACGTCCAGATGCCCACACATAGCTGAGCATGGCAGCACTTTTTGCAACCAAACTGGCTGGAGTCAGAGGTTCCTCATTTTATTTAGATAGTTCTGGTACCACTTACCAGGTTGTTTTGGGGTTGGGTGGTCTCCTTAAACTTTGGGCCCTCCAGACTCAACTGCAAAAGGTGCTGCAAAAGCTCTGATGGAAAATATGGATGGAAAGCTGAGGTGTCCCCATGAGTAGTACAGAGTGGCTGAAAAAACACAACCTTGTCCCCCAGAGAGGCTGACATGTGTCCTGAAGGCAGGCTCTTGGGAGTTCACTTACCTCCCCGAGTGAATGGGATTAAGTGGACAGAAAAGGGAAGGTGCTGGTGTATGTATGTATGTGTGTGCATGTGTGTGTGTGTGTTCCGTGTGCCTGTGTGTGCCTGCATGTGTGCACATTTGGCTCTGAGGCTTCCCACACTCGAACCCATATTTTGGCTGCATCCCCGATGAGCTGAGCCTGCGGGGCCTCACTTGGGATAGAGAGGTTGTGCAAGGGCATGTCCCAGAACTGAAAACACAGTGCTGACATCCAGTCCGAATTCACCTTGTTGGCACAGAAAGGAGCTGGGTGAGCTCACCTGCCAGCCATCAAAGGCTGAGCCTGGGTGATCTGGGGAAGGAAATGGGGCTTTGCATAATTAAAACAGGATGTGCAGAAAACCCAGTGCTGGTGGTGCAGAGAAGTGGCTGTGAGAAATTGTACCTGTGGGCTTCTCTCCAAGAAAAAGGATGGTGGGGTGGTGGAGAGGAGAGAAGTGCTCTAGAAACAGAGAAACTGAGCCACAGAGAGACATGGGCAGAGACATGAAGAGAGACAGACAGAAGCAGGGCGAAGGAAGAGAGACACAGGAGGTGAAGTGACGGTTTGAGGGGGAGCAAGGGAGTGGGGAGACAGAGACCCACAGACAGACCCCAGCAGCTGGTCTGTTCTTCCTGAGGCTAGAGCTTGTGACACCCTCCAGAAGGTCTCCCCTTTCCTCACACTGTGCACCAGCCCCCTCGTCTTAGGGCTGAGAGGGGCCCAGTTGAGCCTGTGTGGTCCAGGTATGGGGGCTTCCATCCCAGGAGTGATGGAGCCCAGGTGCAAGATCACACGCCCTTCACTCCCTAGAGGTGGTCTCTCCATCTGGTGGGTGTTGATGCAGTAAAAGTGACTGGAAAGGCTCCCAGCATGAAGCACCCACCTCAGCAGATAAGAAGGTGGGGATGCCTCCAGTCAGGGTCTGAGTGTCCCCTCTCTCCTGTTATGGGTAGATGTCCTGGTTGTCTGCACGCCATCAGGAATCCTTTCATGGCAAACACATGCCTGGACCTTTATTTTTGTGTTTACTGCTCTTCATGGACAGGGGTTGTCTCTATTCTTAAGGTCTATAGTAATAGTATAGCAATAGCAATAATTCTATACACTATAGTAATAGTTCCCTTTTGTTGTCACAGCCCCCCCCCCTACAGTAATACTCCCCTTNCAGTAATGCTCCCCTTCTACTGTCATACTCTCCCCTCTACAGTAATAGTTCCCCTTCTATAGTAACAGCCCACTCCAGTATCATAGGTGGAGAAAGGCATGGCAACCCACTCCAGTACTTTTAGCTGGAGAATCCCATGGACACAGGGGCTTGGCCGGCTCCATGGGGTCAGTCCATGGAGTAGCAAAGAGTCAGACACGACTGATCAACAAACAGTAATATCATAGTGTTTAGAGTAATAGCCCTCTATTCTCAAAACTTCACTTCTAGTGTAACTGTGCTCCTCTACTCTCGTAGTGGCCCCTCTGTAATAATAACCCCTCTGCATTGTATTACTCCACTTCTATTGTCATATCCCCCACACATAATAATGGTTCCTCTTCTACAGTATCAAGTCCTTTCTATTGTTATAGTAACAGTTCCCCCTATAGGGTAACAGTTCTCTATTAGAGATATAATAGAGTAATAAAAGTGAAAGTGAAGTTGGTCAGTCATATCTGACTTTTTGCGACCCCATAGTTTGTAACCTACCAGGCTCTTCCATCCATGGGATTCTCCAGGCAAGAGTACTGGAGTGGGTTGCCATTTCCTTCTCCAGGGGATCTTCCTTACCCAGGAATCGAACCCGGGTCTCCCACATTGTAGCCAGAAGCCTTTACTGCCTGAACCACCAGGGAAGGCAAGAGTAATAGAGTAATAGTTATCCTTTATAGTCATAGTCCTCCACCCCATGTACTAATAGCCTTGTCTCTATTGTCTTAAGTCACTTTCTATTGAAATAATCCATACTCTGCAGTAAATTCTCTCCTCTACTGAAATAGCACCCCCCAGTGTAATAGTCGTACTATATAATGATAGTCACCCCCTATATTATTTCCCCTTCAACAGTAGTACTGTCATAGTCACATCTCTGCAATATTGTCCTCCTTGATTGTAGTATTGCCTTTAAATTATAATAGTCTGCCTCTAATATCCCCCTTCTAGAGTAAAAATACTCCACTGCTATAATCTCCCTCTACAGAAAATGTCCCCCTCTACTGTCATAGTCCACTCCCTCTTGCAATAAGTCTGTTTCTGTGGTAGTAGTCTCTCATCTAGTAATATCCCCCTGTTTTCAGTATTCTCCTTCCACAGTCAAAGTCCCTCTTCTACTATAACAGTTCTGCCTCTATTGTCATAGTTTCCTCTCTACACTAATAGTCCCTTTCGGCTGTCCCTACTCTATATTAATATTCCCTTTACTATCTTAGTAGTCCCCACCCTATAGTAATAGCCTTCCCCAATTTCAGTAGTCCCTTTCTATTGTAATATTCCCTGTCTGCAGTAATAGACTCCCATTCATTATAATAGTCCCCCCTAAGGTAATAGTCCTCTTCTATTATAACAATACCTCTCTCTTTGTCGTTGTCCTCTCTGTTCAGTAATAGCCCCCCCCCATAATGATAGACCACTCTCTACTCTAATAGTCTCACATATGCTATAATAGTCCTCTCTCAACAGTGAGAGTCCTCCTTTATTTTAATAGACTCCCTCTATGGTAAGAGTCCTCCCTCCATTAATGGTTCTGCCTCTTCTGTCTGTCTAGTGAAGGCTATGGTTTTTCCAGTGGTCATGTATGGATGTGAGAGTTGCACTATAAAGAAATCTGAGAGCCATAGAATTGAGGCTTTTGAACTCTGGTGTTTGAGAGGACTCTTGAGGGTCTCTTGGACTACGAAGGAGATCTAACCAGTCCATCCTGAAGGAGAACAGTCATGAGTGTTCATTGGAAGGACTGATGCTAAAGCTGAAACTCCAAAATTTTGGTTCCCTGATGCGAAGGGCTGACTCATTGGAAAAGACCCTGATGTAGGGAAAGATTGAAGGCAGGAGGGGAAGGGGACGACAGAGGATAAGATGGTTGGATGACATCACCGAGTCAATGAATATGGGTTTGGGTAGACTACGGGAGCTGGTGATGCACAGGGAGGCCTGGTGTGCTGCGGTTTGTGGGGTCACAAAGATTCGGACATCTTTGTCTGAACTGAACTGAACATCTGTAATAGTCCTCCTCTACACAATGGTCCCCCTCTATTATAATAGTTCCCTTTATTTATATAGTTCTCTGTATTGTCATAGCCCTTCTCCTACATAACAGCCCCCATGGTATCAGTCCTCCTATTATAATTTTCCCCTTCTGAGTAATAGTCTCCCACTACAGTAAGGGTCATACTTTGAGTCCCTTCTCCTAGTAGGGCTTCCGTGGTGGCTCATCTAATATAGAATCCACCTGCATTGTGGGAGATCTGGGTCATTCCCTGGGTTAGGAAGATCACCTGGAGAAGGGAAAGGCTATCCACTCCACTATTCTGGCATGGAAAATTCCATGGCCTGTGTAGAGTCAGATACGACTGAGCCACTTTCACTTTCTCCTCAGTAACATCCTCCCTACATGGTCATAGCTCCATTTATTGTTGTATCTCCCCTCTATCGTATTAGTCACCTCTCTACAGTAATATGGGCCATTGTACAAATAAAGCCCTAACTCTATGTAATCACCCTCTCACTAGAGTAATAGTCCTCGCTGAAGGACTCTTATCCTCCTGTAATAGTCCCCTTTCTTCTTCACAATAACCCTTCAAAGTCCCTTTTCTAATCTAAATATTCAATGAGATGTAAGTAGAACACTCAGAAAAACCGTCTGTTAGAACCCCACTCACGGCACCATGGGGAGAACCTGTGGATGTGTGAGCCCCGTCACGTAGGACTCCTTTTGTGCACCTGTGTCACAATCCTGGGGACACCTGTGGAAATGTTTCTGTCTTACCCTCACAAAGGAGACCTCCTCATAATACAGGTCACCTCCTCACTGGGTGTCCTGTCCACAGCTCTCTGCATAACACAGGTCACCTGCCCTCTCCTGAGACCTCTTGTCTCCATATCTCTGGACCTCTGTTACATCAGAATTCAGGTCATTGTATCACAAGCCCTTCATTCTCCCATTTGCACTGTCCTGAGATGGTGGTGGGTTAACTGTGATGGGAGGAATAATGTCCCATCATCTGTGGACACTCACAGAGTACTTGCAAGACACTTTCCCATTTCCCAGGTACATAGGTGTGGGTTACTCACCCTCTTTTCCTTGTCTGTGAACCCCAGCTGCCTGGTTTCCAAGAGCAGATTCAGGAGTGCTCAGCATTAGTGCCACCCAGCCTTGGGGCCTCAGCACCCTGGGTAGCAAGCCAGGTGCACCTGCACACCCAGTGGCTTCTGCCTCCTGTGGGTCTGCTGCACCCTCTGCTTTCTCAGTGCACTCAGGTGAGCAGGTGGGGCCCTTGCCAGTGAGGACAGGTTCTGCCCCCATGGGCCCGTGGGCTCCCAGTGAGATACTGGATGCTCCAAAAATGTCCATCCACTCCGATCAGCACATGGTCCTATCCCCTCAATGTAAGTGCAGGATACAAGACCTGGGTTATCAGGTGTCCTCCCCCAGTAGCACTGGCCAGCACAGGGTCAGCTCCGGCTCAGGACTCAGGAGGGGCTTGTCACTGTGCCCTGTGAGCTGCATACCAGCGGCTCCCTACAGCTTCATGCTCTCACCCAGAGGGACTCAACTTTCACGTGGAGAGGCTGGGTGGGCGCCTTATTTCCCCCAGGTGGCCTCAGCCCTCCAGCCCCTCCTGTGGACGCATGCGGACACACACACACACACACACACACACACACACACACACACACACACACGATCCTGGGAAAGATTGAGGACAGGAGCACAGGGGGTGTGACAGAGGATGAGATGGCTGGATTGCATCACCGGCTCCATGCACATGAGTTTGAGTTAACTGCAGGAATCTGTGATAGACAGACAGGCCTGGACTGCTGCAGTCCATGGGGTCGTGAAGAGTCAGATACGACTAAGCAACTGAACTGAAGTGAACATAGCTTTTAGAGTTGCTGTTACCAAAAAAAAAAGAAAAAAAAAAAACACGCCACACGGAGTCATCAATTGCTTTTTCTTCACACTCCACTTCTAAATTTATTTTTAATTAATTAATTTGTTTTAATGGGAGGCTGATTACTTTACAATATTGTAGCGGTTTTTGCCATACACTAACATGAATCAACCATGGTTGTACATGTTTTTCCCATCCTGAAGCGCCCTCCCATCTCCCTCCCCATCCCATCCCATCCCTCAGGGTCATCACAGTACACCAGCCCTGAGCACCCTGTCTCATGCATCAAACCTGGACTGGCGATCTATTTCACATATGGCAATATGCATGTGTCAATGCTATTCTCTCAAATCATCTCACCTTCAAATCCTCCCACAAAGTCCAAAAGTCGGTCCCTTACATCTGTGTCTCTTTCACTGTCAAACATTACCATCTTTCTAAATTCCGTATAAATATACTGTATTGGTGTTTTTCTTGCTGACTTATTTCACTCTGTATAATAGGCTGCAGTTTCATCCACCTCATTGAAACTAACTCACATGCATTCTTTTTAATGGCTGAGTAATATTACATTGTGCATACGTTCCACGTTTCTTATCCATTCATCTTCTGATGGACATCTCGGTTGCTTCCATGTCCTAGCGATTGTAAGCAGTGCTGCGATGAACATTGGGGTATTCATGTCTCTTTCAGTTATGGTTTCCTCAGTGTGTATGCCCAGCAGTGGAATTGCTGGGTCATATGATAGCTCTTCACGACCCAGATAATCATGATGATGTGATCACTATCTAGAGCCAGACATATTGGAATGTGAAGTCAAGTGGGGCTTAGAAAGCATCACTATGAACAAAGCTAGTGGAGGTGATGGAATTCCAGTGGAGCTGTTTCAAGTCCTGAAAGATGATGCTGTGAAAGTGCTACACTAAATATGCCAGCAAATTTGGAAAACTCAGCAGTGGCCACAGGATTGGACAAGGTCAGCTTTCATTCCAATTCCAAAGAAAGGCAATGGAAAAGTATGCTCCAACTATTGCACAATTGTACTCATCTCACAGGCTAGTAAAGTAATGCTCAAAATTCTCCAAGCTAGGCTTCAGCAATACATAAACCGTGAACTCCCTGATGTTCAAGCTGGTTTTAGAAAAGGCAGAGAGACCAAAGATCAAATTGCCAACAAGAGAGTTCCAGAAAAAACATCTATTTCTGCTTTATTTACTATGTAAAAACCTTTGACGGTGTGGATCACAATAAACTGTGGAAAATTCTGAAAGAGATAGGAATACCAGATCACCTAATCTGCCTCTTGAGAAATCTGTATACAGGTCAGGAAGCAAGTTAGAACTGGACATGAAACAACAGACAGGTTCCAAATAAGAAAAGGAGTAAGTCAAGGTTGTATATTGTCACCCAGCTTATTTAACTTATATATAGTGTACATCATGAGAAACGCTGGACTGGAAGAAACACAAGCTGGAATCAAGATTGCTGGGAGAAATATCAATAACCTCAGATAAGCCGATGACACCACCCTTATGGCAGAAAGTGAAGAGGAGCTAAAAAGCCTCCTGATGAAAGCGAAAGAGGAGAATGAAAAAGTTGGCTTAAAGCTCAACATTTAGAAAACTAAGATCATGGCATCCAGTCCCATCACTTCATGGGAAATAGATGAGAAAACAGTGGAAACAGAGTAAGACTGTATTTTTGGGGGCTGCAAAATCACTGCAGATGGTGACTGCAGCCATGAAATTAAAAGACACTTACTCCTTGGAAGAAAAGTTATGATCAACCTAGATAGTATATTCAAAAGCAGAGACATTACTTTGCTGACTAAGGTCCATCTAGTCAAGTCTATGGTTTTTCCTATGGTCATGTATGGATGTGAGTTGGACTGTGAAGAAGGATGAGTGCCAAAGAATTGATGCTTTTGAACTGTGGTGTTGGAGAAGACTCTTGAGAGTCCCTTGGACTGCAAGGAGATCCAACCTGTCCATTCTGAAGGAGATCAACCCTGGGGTTGCTTTGGAAGGAATGATGCTAAAGCTTAAGCTCCCAAACTTTGACCACCTCATGGGAAGAGTTGACTCATTGGAAAAGACTCTGATGCTGGGAGGGATTGGGGGCAGGAGAGAAGGGGACGACCAAAGATGAGANATGGCTTGATGGCATCACGGACTCGATGGACGTGAGTCTGAGTGAACTCCAAGAGATGGTAATGAACAGGGAGGCCTGGCGTGCTGTGATTCATGGGGTCACAGAGTCGGACACCACTGAGCGACTGAACAAAACTGAACAAATGATACCTCTATTTCCAGTTTTTGAAAGAATCTCCACTCTTTTCTCCATAGTGGTTGCACTAGTTTGAATTCTCACCATCAGTGTAAGAGAGTTCCCTTTTAT
>SJYE01008813.1:31465-91594 GCA_006408755.1 Eudorcas thomsonii | reverse complement strand
TATATCTTTGAGATTAGTTGTTTGTCAGTTGTTTCATTTGCTATTGTTTTCTCCCATTCAGAAGGCTGTCTTTTCACCTTGCTTATAGTTTCCTTTGTTGTGCAGAAGCTTTTAATTTTAATTAGATCCCATTTGTTTATCTTTGCTTTTATTTCCAGTATATTAGGAGATGGATCATAGAGGATCCTGCTGTGATTTATGTCAGAGAGTGTTTTGCCTATGTTCTCCTCTAGGAGTTTTATAGTTTCTGGTCTTTTAAGTCCTATATTTATCGTTTAATTTTTATGACATACCGTTACTTTTCAAAAGAAGACCCTATTTTTAAATCAAATGCCATATATAGTTTTTTGTAGTTGTTGTTGTTTTTTAATAATTATTGTGGCTTTGCTTTTTCCTTCTTCTTCTTTTCTTTAATATTGTATTTTTAAAAATCCAATCTCTACTCTAGAGTTTTAATCTTTTCTTTTTGGTATTTGTTGTCAATTTTGTACATTATAAAACCCAGTCTTGGCATTGGGAGATCGTGGACACCTCTGGCTGATTCATGTCAATGTATGGCAAAACAAATACAGTATTGTAATTTAAAAAAAGAAAAAAAAAAAGAAAATATAATAACCACCCCCCCCCCAATTTTCAGTACCTAATTTTACCTGAGAGTGCAATTACTGTCTTGACCACTCTCTCCTCCTTTGGACTCTCTGTTTTCTCCACCAGGTGGCCTCTGTCTCTTCCCTTCCCTTTCTCTTCTCTACCCAAATCTGTGAACCTCTGTGTTCCAGATGGTGGAGAACACTTAGGGACTGGTTACTGGCTGGATCTGTCTCTCTACTTTTCACTTCCCTCTTTTATCCTCCTGGCCACCTCTGTCTACTTCCTCCCTCTCCTCTTCCCTATATAACTCCGTGAACACTTCTGAGTGGTCCAGACTATGGAGTGCACATAAGTAAGTGATTACTGGCTAGCTTGCTCTCTCCCTTTTTGATCCCACCACATCTCATTCCAATCACCTCTAACTACCCCCTCACTCTTCTCTTTCCAGGTAACTAGTAAACCTCTCTGGGTGTCCCTCAATGTGGAGAAACTTTTCATCTATAACCTAGAAGTTTTATCATCAGTGTTGTGTAGATGGAGAAGTCTCGAGGCTACTGTAAAAGTAAAACTGAAAACCAGAAGCAGGAGGCTTAAGACCAAATCCTAAGAACATCAGAGAACTCCTGACTCTAGGGAACATTAATTGATAGGAGCTCATCAAATGCCTCCATACCTACACTGAAAGCAAGCACCACTAAAGGGCCAACAAGTTCCAGAGCAAGACATACCATGCAAATTCTCCAACAACACAGGATCACACCCCTGAGCTTCAATATGCAGGGAGCTCAAAGTTACTCCAAAAACACTGACATCTCATAACACATTACTGGACATTTCATTGCACTCCAGATAGAAGAAATCCAGCTCTACCCACCAGAACTCCAACACAAGCCTCTGTAACCAAGAAACCTTGACAAGCCACTGATACAACCCCACCCACAGTGAGGAAACTCCATAATAAAGAGAACTCCACAAATACCCAGAATATAGAAAGGCCACCCCAAACGCAGCAATATAGCCAAGATGAAGAGACAGAGGAATAACCAGCAGGTAAAGAAACAGAAGAAATGTCCACTAAACCAAACAAAAGAGGAAGAGATAGGGAATTTACCTGAGAACAAATTCCGAATATTGATAGTGAAAATGATCCAAAATCTTGAATCAAAATGAAATCACAAATAAATAGTCTGGATGCAAGGATTGAGAAGATGCAAGAAAGGTTTAACAAGGACCTAGAAGAAATAAAAAAAAGAGTCAATATATAATGAATAATCCAATATATGAGATCAGAAACACTCTGGAGGCAATAAATAGTAGAATAACGGAGGCAGAAGATAGGATTAGTGAAATAGAAGATAGAATGGTAGAAATAAATGAATCAGAGAGGAAAAAAAGAAAAACGAATTAAAAGAAATGAGGACAATCTCAGAGACCTCCAGGACAATATGAAATGCTCCAACATTCGAATTATAGGAGTCTCAGAAGAAGAAGACAAAAAGAAAGACCATAAGAAAATAGTTGAGGAGATAATAGTTGAAAACGTCCCTAAAATGGGCAAGGAAATAATCACCCAAGTCCAAGAAACCCAGAGAGTGTCAAAGAGAATAAACCCAAGGTGAAACACCCCAGACACATATTAATCAAATTAGCAAAGATCAAACACAAAGAACAAATATTAAAAGTAGCAAGGGGAAAAACAACGAATAACATACAAGGGGATTCCCATAAGGATAAATGCAGATCTTTCAATAGAAACTCTTCAGGCCAGGAGGGAATGGCAAGACATACTCAAAGTGATGAAATGAAATAACCTACAGCCAGATTACTGTACCCAGCAAGGATCTCATTCAAATATGAAGGAAAAATCGAAATATTCACAGACAATCAAAAGCTGAGAGAATTCAGCACCACCAAACCAGCTCTCCAACAATTGCTGTAGGATATTCTCTAGACAGGAAACAAAAAAGGGTGTATAAACCTGAACCCAAAGCAATAAAGTAAATACAATGGGATCATACTTATCAATAGTTACCTTAAATGTAAATGGGTTGAATGCCCCAACCAAAAGGCAAAGACTGGCTGAATGGATAGAAAAACAAGATCCCTATGTATGCTGCCTACAAGAGACCCACCTGTAAACAAGGGACACATAGAGACTGAAAGTGAAGGGGTAGAAAAAGATATTCCCCACAAGTAGAGATCAGAAGAAAGCAGGAATAGCAATACTCATATCTGATAAAAAAATATTTTAAAACAAAGGCTGTGAAAAGAGACAAAGAAGGCCACTATAAAATGAGCAAAGGATCAATCCAAGAAGAAGATATAACAATTATCAATATATATGCACCGAACATAGGAGCACCACATTATGTAAGACAAATTCTAACAAGTATGAAAGGGGAAATTAACAAAAACACAGTAATAGTGGGAGACTTTAATACCCCACTCACACCTATAGACAGATCAACTAAACAGAAAATTAACAAAGAAATGCAAACCTTAAATTATACAATTGACCAGTTAGACCTAATTGATATCTATAGGACATTGCACCCCAAAACAATGAATTTCATCTTCTTCTCAAGAGCACATGGAACCTTCTTCAGGATAGATCACATCCTGGGCCATAAGTCTAACCTTGATAAATTCAACAAAATTGAAATCATTTCAAGCATCTTTTCTGACCATAACACATTAAGATTATATCTCAATTACAGGAGAAAAACTATTAAAAATTCCAACATATGGAGGCTGAACCACATGCTTCTAAATAACCAATAAATCACAGTAGAAAGCAAAAAAAAATCATAGAAACAAATGAAAATTAAAACACAACAACCCAAAACTTGTGGGACACTATAAAAGCAGTGCTAAGAGGAAAGTTCATAGCAATACAGGCATACCTCAAGAAACAAGAGAAAGTCAAATAAATAACCCAACTCTACATCTAAACAACTAGAAAAGGAAGAAATGAAGAACCCCAGAGGTAGTAGAAGGAAAGAAATCTTAAAAATTAGGGCAGAAATAAGTGTAAAAGAAACAAGAGACCATAGCAAAAACCAAGAAAGCCAAAAGCTTGTTCTTTGAAAAGATAAATAAAACTGACAGACCATTAGCCAAACTCATCAAGAAACAAAGGGAGAAAAATCAAATCAATAAAATTAGAAATGAAAATAGAGAAATCACAACAGAGAACATAAACATACAAAGGATCATAAGAGACTACTATCAGCAATTATATGCCAATAAAATGAACAAAGTGGAAGAAATAGACAGATTCTTAGAAAAGTAAAACTTTTCAAAACTGAATCAGGAAGAAATAGAAAATCTTAAAACAGACATATCACAAGCATGGAAATTGAAATGGTAATCAGAAATCTTCCAGCAAACAAAAGCCCAGGTCCAGATGGCTTCATAGCTGAATTCTACCAAAAATTTAGAGAAGAGATAACACCTATTAAACACTTCCAGAAAATTGCAGAGGAAGGTAAACTTCCAAACTCATTCTACGAGGCCACCATCACCTTAATCCCAAAACCTGACAAAGATGCCACACACAGAAAAAAGAAAACAACAGGCCAATATCACTGATGAACAGAGATGCAAAATTCCTCAACAAAATTCTAGCAATCAGAATCCAACAACACATTAAAAAGATCATGCACCATGACCAAGTGGGCTTTATTCAGGTGATGCAAGGATTATTCAATATCTGCAAATCAATCAATGTAATACACCACATTAACAAATTGAAAACTAAAACACATATGATTATCTTAATAGATACAGAGAAGGCCTTTGACAAAATTCAACATCCATTTATAAGAAAAACTCTCCAGAAAGCAGGAATAGAAGGAAAATACCTCAACATAATAAAAGTTATATATGACAAACCCACACCAAACTTTATCCTCAAAGGTGAAAAACTGAAAGCATTTCCCCTAAAGTCGCGAACAAGATAAGGGTGCCTACTTTCATGGCTACTATTCAACATAGTTCTGGAATTTTTTGCCACAGCAATCAGAGCAATAAATAAATAAATAAATAAATAAAAGGAATCCAAATTGGAAAAGAAGAAGTAAAACTGTCACTATTTGCAGATGACATGATCCTCTACATAGAAAACCTGAAAGACTCCACCAGAATATTATTAGACCTAATCAATGAATATAGTAAAGTTGCGGGATATAAAGTCAACACACAGAAATCCCTTGCATTCCTATACATTAATAATGAGAAAGTAGAAAAACAAATTAAAGAAACAATTCAATTTACCATTGCAATGAAAAGAATAAAATACTTAGGAATATATCTACCTAAAGAAACTAAAGACCTATATATAGAAAACTATAAAACACTGATGAAAGAAATCAAAAGATGAAACTAACAGATGGATAAATATACCATGTTCATGGATCAGAAGAATCAATATAGTGAAAATGAGTATATTACCCAAAGCAATCTACAGATTTGATGCAATCCCTATCAAGCTACCAGCGGTATTTTTCAAGGAACTGGAATAAATAATTTCAAGATTTTTATGGAAATACAAAAAAACCTTGAATAGCCAAAGCAACCTTTAGAAAGAAGAACGGAACTGGAGGAATCAACTTGCCTGACTTCCGGTTCTACTACAAAGCCATGGTCATCAAGACAGTATGGTACTGGCACAAAGACAGAAATATGGATCAATGGAACAAAATAGAAAGCCCAAAGATAAATCCACATACCTATGGACACCTTATCTTTGACAAACGAGGCAAGAATATACAATGGAGTAAATACAATCTCTTTAACAAGTGGTGCTGGGAAAACTGGTCAACCAGTTGTAAAAGAATGAAACTAGATCACTTTCTAATACCATACACACAAATAAACTCAAAATGGATTAACGATCTAAACATAAGACCAGAAACTATAAAACTCCTAGAGGAGAACATAGGCAAAACACTCTCCGACATAAATCACAGGAGGATCCTCTATGATCCACCTCCCAGAATACAGGAAATAAAAGCAAAAATAAACAAATGGGATCTAATTAAAATTAACAGATTCTGCACAACAAAGGAAACTATAAGCAAGGTGAAAAGACAGCCTTCTGAAAGAGAGAAAATAATAGCAAATGAAGCAACTGACAAACAACTAATCTCAAAAATATACAAGCAACTTATGCAGCTGGATTCCAGAAAAATAAACGACCCAATCAAAAAATGGGCCAAAGAACTAAATAGACATTTCTTCAAAAAAGACATACAGATGGCTAACAAACACATGAAAAGTTGCTCAACATCACTCATTGTCAGAGAAATACAAATCAAGATCACAGTGAGGTAACATTTCACACCAGTCAGAATGGCTGCGATCCAAATGTCTGCAAGCAGTAAATGCTGGAGAGGGTATGGAGAAAAGGGAACCCTCTTACACTGTTGGTGGGAATGCAAACTAGTACAGCCACTATAGAGAATAGTGTGGAGATTCCTTAAAATTCAAAAATAGAACTGCCTTATGACCCAGCAATCCCACTGCTGGGCATACACACCAAAGAAACCAGAACTGAAAGAGACACATGTTCCCGAATGTTCATTGCAGCACTGTTTATAATAGCCGGGATATGGAAACAACCTAGATGTTCATCAGCAGATTAATAGAAGAAAGCTGTGGTACATATACTCAATGGAGTATTACTCAGAAATGAGTAGTAGTGAAGTCGCTCAGTCGTGTCCAACTTTTTGCGACCCCAGGGACTGTAGCCTACCGATCTCCTCCGTCCATGGGATTTTCCAGGCAAGAGTACTGGAGTGGGTTGCCATTTCCTTCTCCAGAGGATCTTCCTCACCCAGGGCTCGAACCCGGGTCTCCCACAGTGTAGGCAGACACTTTACAGTCTGAGCCACAAGGGAAGCCCCATTAAAAAGAATGCATTTGAATCAGTTCTACTGAGATTGATGAAACTGGAGCCAATTGTACAGAGTGAAGAAGGCCAGAAAGATAAGCACCAATACAGTATACTAACACATATATATGGAATTTAGAAAGATGGTAATGATACCCTGTATGCGAGACAGCAAAAGGGACACAGATGTATACGATGGACTTTTGGACTCTGAGAGACAGGGAGAGGGTGGGATGATGTGCGGGAATGGCATTGAAACATGTATACTATCATGTAAGAAATGAATTGCCAGTCTATGTTCGATACAGGATACAGGATCCTTGGGGCTGGTGCACGAGGATGATCCAGAAAGATGATATGAGGTGGGAGGTGGGAGTGGGGTTCAGGATTGGGAACTCATGTAAACCCATGGCGGATGCATGTCAATGTATGGCAAAACCAATACAGTACTTTAAATCAAAATAAGTAAAAAAAAATAAAAATTAAAAAGAAACCCAGTTGAGCATTATTCTTAGGTCTTTTGTTTATTGAAAGCACTTTGAGTTCTATTTATCTGGTGATGTTTACTTCCTGAGTGTGTACAAAGCCAGTATAGTATTGTAAATTAAAATAAAGTAAAAATCAAAATTAAAAAAGGAAGTTCATTTCTATCCATTTTTAGATCCCAGGTACAAGTGATATCTTATGCTAATATCCCTCGCTGTCTCCCTCACCTCACTTGCTATGATCATCTCTACTTTATTCCCTGAGGCCTCCCATGGCATTCTTTCCTGCTTGTTATGGATGATTGACAGTTCATAGTCTATGAACCATCTTTTTTATTCCTTTTGGACGTCTTTGTTTGCAATTTTTTTTTCCCCACTCTGAGGACTGTCTTTCTCTTTCATTTAGGGTTCCTTTGCTGTGCAAACACTTTTAAGGTTAATTCAGTCCTGTTTTCTTAGTTTTTTGTTCTTTTTTTTTTTTCATTATTCTGGGCACACTTGGTAGAATTGATGTTGCAGCATGTCCCCCCCATATTGTCCTCAAAATTGCATAGTATCTCTCTGACATTTAGATCTCTATCTTCTTTGAAGTTTATATTTGTGTATGGTTTGAAGGATATTCTGATTTCATTCTCATATTCATTATTAATGCACGTCCACTCTCTCCTCCATAGATGCTTTCTCCTATTTTCATTTTAGCAATGGAGGTGGATGGTTCCTTTAGCTTCATGGCATCGGGCAGATTTACCCTTTGTAGAGTGCTTGAAAATCACCATTCTAATTGTTGCAAGGCGATTCCGAACACCCTTCCCTAACATTTAGCAATTTTGACATCTTTTCATGTGATATTTTTAAAGTGTGAGTAAAAGGTACCTGTTAAAATCGACTTTGTGACAGTCTACCCACTTATGAATACTTGTTTGGTGACCACACCTAGGAGGTTCCAGGAGGTCAGTTGTTGTTTACTTAGAAACGCTTGGACTTTTTTATATTAAATGCCCGTTAGCACAGCTTTCTGTTGATGGGCGAGACTGTGGCCCTCCCTGTTGTTTTACCTGAGACCAATCTATGGTGGAAGTAATGAAGACAATGGCAACCTTTTTCAAAAATCCCAGTGTCCCTGACACTGCAGGAGGCCACGACTGAACCCTGCCCGCACTGGAGTCCCCTGGGCACTCACAGGCATGTCTGGGTCAGTCTCTTGTGGGGTCACTGCTCCTTTCTCCTGGGTCCATGTGTGCACAAGGGTTTGTTTGTGCCCTCCATGAGTATATTTCCCTAGTCCTGTGGAAGTTCTATAATCAAATCCCAATGGTCTCCAAAGTCTATCTCCCTCGGGATTCTAAGTCCATTTGTCAAATATCCAAGTTGGGAAATCTGGAGTCGTAGTGATGTGTATACTGACCTAAAATGATTGGAGCTGGGTTGATCTCTGTGCTGACCTGGCATGGATGGAGCTGGGGTGGTCTGAATGCTGACCTGGCATGGATGGAGTTCGGGTGTTTGGTGTGCTAACCTGGCATGGATGGAGCTGGGGTTGTCAGTGCTGACCAAGCATGGATGGAGCTGGGGTGATCTGTATGCTGACCTCTCATGGATGGATTTGGAGCAGGACAATCTATGTGTTCCTAAGTGACAAGAGTTAAGCTCTGGTTGACTGGTGGGTGGGAGATCTTGTTTATGATCAGACAGAGTGGACCCATATACCTGGAGCTTTTAAGTTACCTAGATCTCATTTGTTAATTTATGTTGCTCAGTCCTTAGGGTTTTAGCCATCTTCCTTCATCTGCTGGATGTGTCTGTCATTTTTGTTGTTGTTGTTTAATTTACTGTGTTCATGATCCCTTTCTTGGTTGAAAGGCTGTAGTTCCTCTTAACTATGGAGTCTACCTCTCCTGAGTTGGATTGAACCAACGCTTATGATGGTTTCCTGGTTGGGGTATTTGTGTGTGTGTTCTGGTAGTTGGAGCTAGATCGTGTCTTTCAGAAAGGCAGTGGCTGTGTCCACTAGTGTGGTTTGGAATGTATGGGTTCAGTATGGCTTTGAGCATCCTGTCTGCTGATGTGCAAGTGTGCACACCTATCTGGCTGAAGGATAGGCGAGGGCTGTTTGGCACTACAGCTTGTTGGCTTTGGGATGTGGCTTAGTCTAAGTGTTGAGATGGAGGCTTTTGGGAGGGCACTCACCTATTAACGTTCTATTGGGCCAGGAGTGCTCTAGTGATCAAAAGTCCTGAAGTCGTTCAGTTTAGTTCCGGTCAGTCACTCAGTCATGTACGAATCTTTGTGACCCCGTGAATCACAGCACACCAGGCCTCCCTGTCCATCACGAACTCCCAGAGTTCACTCAGACTCACGTCCATCGAGTCAGTGATGCCATCCAGCCATCTCATCCTCTGTCGTCCCTTTCTCCTGCCTCCTTCAGTCTTCCTCAGCATCAGGGTCTTTTCAAATGAGTCAGTTCTTCGCATCAGGTGGCCAAAGAATTGGAGTTTCAACTTCAGTGTCAGTCTTTCCAATTAACACTCAGGACTGATTTCCTTTATGAGGGGCTGATTGGATCTCCTTGCTGTCCAAAGGCCTCTCGAGAGTCTTCTCCAACACCACAGTTCCAAAACATCAATTCTTTGGCACTCAGCTGTCTTTATAGTCAAACTCTCACATCCATACATCACTACTGGAAAACCATAGCTTTGACTACGTCGAACTTTGAGGGAAAATAATGTCTCTGCTTTTTAATATGCTATCTAGGTTGGTCATAACATTCTCCCAAGGAGTAAGCACCTTTTCATTTCATGGCTGTGGTCACAATCTCAGGTGATGTTGGAGCCCAAAAAAAAATAAAGGCTGTCACTGTTTCGACTGTTCCCCCATCTATTTTCCATGAAGTAATGGGACCAGATGCCATGATCTTCATTTTCTTAGACTCCTAGCTTAGATATCTTTTGTCTTCCCTGGTAGGGAAAATGGTAAAGAATCTATCTGCAGTGCAGGAGACCAAAGTTGAATCTCTGGGTCAGAAAGATCCCTTGGAGAAGGAAATGGCAACCTACTCCAGTATCCTTACCTGGAAAAATCCAATGGACAGAGGAGCTTTGTGGGCTGCAGTCCATGGGGTCGCAAAGAGTTGGGCATGACTGAGCGACTAACACTAATGTAGTTCAATTCTCCTTGGTGTGGCTCCCCTTAGCAAAACTCTCCTTAATTAGCTCTCCTTATCTTAGCTCACCTCTCCTTGGCTTAGCTCACCTTAGCCCTCCTTAGCTCAGCAATCCTTAGCTCAGCTGTCCTCAACTCAGCTCTCCATAGCTCAAATCTCTCTAGTTCTCCTTAGTTCAGCCCTCCTTAATGCAAGTCTCCTCAGCTCAGCTCTTCATAGCTCTCCTCAATTAGCTCTCCTTAGGATACGTCAGCTCTCCTTAACTCATACCCGTTTTCCTAGCTCCCCTTAGCCAAACTCAGCATTCTTTAGCTCTCCTTAGCTTAACTTTCCTTAGCTTAGCTCTCTTTATCTTAGCTCTTATTAGCTCTCCTAGAGAGATATGGAGAGCTAAGGAGAGCTGAGCTGAGGAGCAGAGCCACACTCAGGAGCAGAGTCAGCCTCAGGAGATATAAGAGGGCTGAGCTTAAGGGAGCTGAGCTAAGGAGAGATAAGCTATAGTAAGCTACAGAGAGCTAAGCTAAGGATAAAAGAGCTAAGTAAAAAGAGCTATACTAAGGATGGCTGAGCTAAGGAGAGCTATGCAAGGGAGAGCTAGGCTAAGGAGAAATAATCAAGGAGAGCTAAGGAGAGCTATCAAAGAAATAGAGGAAAACAGAATGGGAAAGGCTAGAGATCTCTACAATAAAATTAGAGATACCAAGAGAACATTTCACGCAAAGATGAGCACAATAAAGGACAGAAATGGTATGGACCTAACAGAAGCACAAGGTATGAAGATAGGTGGCAAGAATACACAGAATAACTATGCGAAAAAATCTTCATGATCCAGATAATTACGATGGTGTGATCACTCACCTAGAGCTAGATATCCTGGAATGTGAAGTCAAGTGGGCTTTAGGAAGCATCACTATGAAAGAAGCTAGTGGAGGTGATTCAATTCCAGTTGAGCTATTTCAAACCCTAAATTTGATGCTGTGAAAGTGTTGCACTCAATATGACAGCAAATATGGAGAACTCAGTAGTGGCCACAGGACTGGAAAAGGTCAATTTTTCTTCTAATCCCAAAGAAAGTTAATACCAAAGAATACTCAAACTGCCGCACAATTGCAGTCATCTCACACGTGAGTAAAGTAAAACTCAAAATTCTCCAAGCCAGGCTTCAACAGTACATGAACCATGAACTTCCAGATGTTCAAGCTAGATTTAGAAGAGGCAGAGGAACCCTAAATTAAATTGCAAACATCTGTTGGATCAACGAAAAAGCAAGTGAGTTCCAGAAAAAATATATAGTTCTGCTTTATTGACTATGCCAAAGCCTTTGACTTTGTGGATCACAATAAACTGTGGAAAATTCTTAAAGATATGGGAATACCAAACCATCTGACCTATCTCTTGAGACCTGTATGTAGGTCAGAAAGCAACAGTTAGAACTGCATGTGGAACAACATACTGGTTCCAAAAATGGAAACAGTATGTCAAGGCTGTATTTTGTCACCATACTTATTTAACTCATATGTAGGGTACGTCATGAGAAACGCTGGCCTGGGTGAAGCATAAACAGGAATCAAGATTGCTGGGAGAAATATCAATAGTTTCAGATATGCAGATGATACCACGCTTATGTCAGAATGCGAAGAAGAACTAAAGAACTTCTTGATGAAAGTAAGAGGAGAGTGAAAATGCTGGCTTAGGATTCAACATTCAGAAAGTAAGATTATGGCATCTGGTCCCATCATTTAATGGAAAATAGATGGGGAAACAGTGTAATCAGTTACATACTTATTTTGGGGGGCTCCAAAATCACTGCAGATGGTGAATGCAGCCACGAAATTAAAAGATGCTTACTCCTTGGAAGAAATGTTATGACCAACCTACACAGTCTATTAAAAAGCAGAGAAATTACTTGGCCAACAAAGGTCCATCTAGTCAAAGCTATATTTTTTTCCAGTAGTCATTTATGAATGTGAGAGTTGGACCACAAAGAAAACTGAGTGCTGAAGAATTGAAGCTTTTGAACTGTGATGTTGGAGAAGACCCTTGAGAGTCCCTTGGACTGCAGGGAGATTCAACCAATCCTTCCTAAAGGAGATCAATCGTGGGTGTTCATTGGAAGGACCGATGCTAAAGTTGAAACTCCAATACTTTGGCCACCTGATGCGAAGAGCTGACTTATTGGAATAGACCCTGATGTAGGGAAAGATTGAGAGCAGGAGGAGAAGGGGACGACAGAATGAGATGGTTGGATTGCCTCACTGACTCAATATACATCATTTTGAGTAAACCCCAGGAGTCAGTGTTGGATAGGGAGGCCCAGCATGCTGCAGTCCATGTGGTCACAAAGAGTCAGACACGACAGAGCGACTGAACTGACTGAAGGAGAGCTGAATTAATGATAGCTATCCTAAGGAGAGCAGAGCTAAGGAGAGCCGAGTTAAGGAAAGCTAAACTATGGAGAGCCAAGCTAATGATAGTTATCCTAAGGAGGACTACACTAAGGAGAGCTAGGAGGGCTGAAAGAGCTTAAGGAGAGCTAGGGACGGCTGAGCTATGGAGAGCAATGCTAAGGAGAGTTAAGCTAAGGAGAGTTGTGCTAGTAAAGCTACACTAAGGAGAGCTAAGGAGGGCCGAGATAACGAGAGTGAGGGGACACCAGGTTTTCCTGCTTCTCTGGCTCATTCTACTTTACAACCAAGTATGACAAAAAACTCTGACAACAGTAACCATCTTAAAAGAGGAGGGAATTTAAAAGACCTTGCAGAATGGAGGCTTTTCTCTGTAAACGCAGCCTTCAAACTATTGTTGATGAACATCTGATATTCACAAGGCCACTGGACTTAACATGACCCCTACACTTCAACATGTCACGGGTAGCACATTAAAAAAAAAAAGTAACTAAAACAAAACAAAACAAACAAAAAAAAGGACACATTCAGGAAATAAACACCACCAGGTAAACACAGCTCAAATTGATTTCAAAAAACAAAAATCCCGTGAATAGTATTCACCTGGGTTTCTTATCATAGAAAGGGGCTGGTGCACTGGGATGACCCAGAGAGATGATATGGGGAGGGTGGTGGGAGGGGGGTTCAGGGTTGGGAACACATGTACACCTGTGGTGGATTCATGTCAATGTATGGCAAAACCAATACAGTATTGTAAAGTAAAGAAAAATAAATTAAATTTAAAAAAGAAATAAGTAAATATTGAAAAAAAATCAGAAGGGAAGCTTACTGTTGATAACTTGGGAGCAATGTCATAAAGGAAATGAATGGTATAGTATGATAGCTTGAGAAAGAAGTCAATTTTAGGGAGTATTTTTAGCAGAGTTGAGAATTGATCATGTTGGAAACAAAGAATTAATGAATAGAAAAATTCAAAAGCAGAAAAACTGAAGCAGCATATTACCTGCAGCTATGGTATAAAGAGGACAGTAGGCAGTTTTAATTTTGTATAATAGAATAATGCTATTTTATTTAAAAAGAAATAGAGAACAAATAAAGATGGAGAGAATCCCTGAGATAACATGATTTCAGTCTTTTCAGTAGGGAAAAATTACCTGCTCATTTAGGAATGAGAGATCTTGAGCACTATGTTATATGTTTAGAAAAGAAGCAAAGGGTTGAGGGGAAACATAGAGGACAGCTAAAGTTGAAAATAAAATAAATGGACCCTCAATGCTGTAAATTTAGAATAAATAACATGAACTGAACAAAAATTATTTTTACTAATAAAAAAATTGTAACTTAATATTAGTACCCAAACAAAAGTGAAATGAACTTATACTCCTGGTAATAAAATTACAGTTAGCAAATGTCGATGGTTGAGAGGCGAAAAGGTGATGGCTGGAATAAACTTATTCCCACAAATACTTATTCATAATCCACATGAACCTCCTGTTTCAAGAGACATGTTCCCAACATATTCTGACAACACAGCTGTGACAATAACTGCAGCTGAATACCTCCAGATATCTGTGGAAGTGTAGGAGAATCTGTTTACCCACAATAACTATAGCGGTGTAAATAGTCTTAAATAAGAAATAAAACTTTCACTTAAAGAAAAAGCCTCAAAGGCCAGAGAGACAAAAGCTTTTGCTGTCTTCCAGTTTCTCATTTTACTCTCATTTACAACCAGGCCTAGGAGAACCACTGAGGCTGCTGTTACCATAGCAACAAGAGGAAGGAATGAAGAAATGCTCCCGCCTTGTGGACATTTTCTCGAACATCAGCCTTAAACTAATTGCTGATGGACACACTGTTCACAAGGGTGCTGAGCTCTAACAGATATGCAAACCTAACAAATTCCAGGAATCACAGAGAGGGGAAAAATAAGTAAATACAGGGGAAGCTAAAAGAAAGAAGATATGAATGGATAAACACAATCCCATGTTTCTTTGAAAAAGGACATGACAATTTCCATATTAGGTGAAATCTAAGAGATGAAAACATTGAAGTTGCATGGACATTATCACCTCTGCCTGCACATGGAAAAAGGCCACTATCAAAAGCTGGACATGGCATAAATGATAGAGTAACGTTACTACAGTGGACGCTTTAGGGTACTGGTGGGATGGACCTGATAAGAGCCATATGAACATGACTAGAAAAGTGCACTCCCATGAGAGAAAAATAAATAAATGAATAAATAAATAAAGAGGTAGAGAAAGCATGATAAAACAGATCCCCCTGTGGAATATTTCAGAAATGAACAGACTTCAAATACCACACACATCAAACCAGATCCCTTGGTACCATTCAGAACATTGAAGAGATGAAACTAAAGCTAGCATACCAGGAGAGAGCAATGGATAAACAAACGTGATACAGGTCTAGAATGAATTTTGAATCAAGGATTGAAATATGAATGTTGACCATGTTCAGAGATAGAGATAAATCCAGAGATCATAACACTGAGTTAAGGAGGGTCGATTCAAAGAAACATCATGGGATGAAATTGACAGGAAGAATAAAAAGAATCTAGAGCAGTGAGCAGCCACACAAAGGTAACGTGGACACCCAACCTGACAAGAAACTTATGGATAGTAGGGTACCCTGGTGGATGGCAGGGATACATCTGGAGCTTGAAATTTGGTTCTTCCATTAGATACTTATAAAATAGAGAATCCATGTAAACCTACTTCAGAAAGAGTGGTAAATGAAATACATTCCAATAACATAAAGGTGAAAACAAGCACAGCTGAATACATCAACTACTCTCAGTGCCACGGAACAAGGATCTGGACACAGAAAATAATACATCCTTGGTAATCAAGATCAATAGAATAGGAACTTTTACTTGAAATAAAATCCCAAAGTGAGCAGGCACCAGGGTTGGTGGCCTCTTCTGGATCCTTCTACTTGAATGTATAACTAGGTCTGACTAAAACTCTCAGGCGGTGCAGGTCATCCTAAAAGAGGACAGAAGAAACAAACCTTCTAGTGTGGAGGATTTTATCTGCCACTGCAGCAGGAAAACAATCGCTGATAGACATGTGAGCTTCACAAGGCTCCTGGACTCAACATGACACCTACCTTTGAACACGTCAGGTGTCACACACCCAAAATTAAATAAATAAGTAAACACACACATAGAAAGCAAAACTGGAACACTCCCAGGAAGAAACCATCACAGGTAAATACAATTAAAGTGTTTTCAAAAAGCAAAAAGCCCATGAATAGTACTCCATAGGGTTTCTTATCAGAGATAAAAAATCCAAACTGCCACGAGACATCAACTCTGAGCAATGGAAAAGGCCACCATGGAAAACGGACCTGACCAGAAAGGGTAGATTCACATTAGTCAGTGGGATCCTTTTATAGTAGTTGGAATATATCAGTGGGAGGAGCCAGGATAAGAATCCCTGTCCACGTGCCTTTATTGAAACAAATTAGAAAGTATGACAGGGCATCTCCACTCCTATGATACTTCAGAAAATACACAGATTTTGAAAACCACACACCCCAGACCATGCACTGCAGCAGGATTCCCAATGCCCAAAGATGAAACTAAAGAATGCACATGGGGACTGAGAGATGAATGGATCAAGGAATGGGATACAGCTTCACGATGGAATATGACTCAGATATTGAAACAAGGAAATACTGTCAATATCAGAGGTACAGATAAGTGTGGTGATAATCAGACTCAGTGAAGAAGGGCAGATTAGAGACAGGTCATAGGATTTCCCTTTCAAATGAGACAGGCAATATTGCTGGCAATGAGTACTCTGACCAAGGTGAAATGGACACCCAGTGCTGGGAAATCCCTGATCCTTAGTGAAGGGGATGGGTGAGAGAAAAGCTTACATCGGAAGGCTGAAATTCATGAATTCCCACAAATAATTGTAAAAAACATATTCCAAAGGGACCAACGTAGCAATAGTGATGTACCACACACTTTCAGGGAGCAGGTCAGAGGAAATCAACACTGCTGAATACCTCTGTGTCTTGGTGTAAGGGAACAAGAATCAGTACAGCCACAAAAAGGCAACTCTTTACATCAGCTTCGTCAAACATGAAATATGTACTACAGTAAAACTGAGAAGGAAGGAGATACAAGGGCTTGGGTGGGATGGGCGGCGGGCTTCCTCTAGCTCCTGCTACTCTCATTTACAAGTGGAAACGCATATACCTCTAAAGATGCTGTTACCATACTAACAAGAGGGGAATCTCAAAGAAATACTGCCACATTGTGGCCGCCTTCTGGAGCAGCAACCTTAAATTGTGGCCTGATGGACACTGGCTATTCCCAAGGTGACCGAGCTCTAAATGACACCTACATTTATGAAATGGTCAAGGGGCCCGCACCAAAATGAAAACCAGAACAAAGCATATGATGAGGAAGGAAACCTCAGCTTTTAAATACTTAGTCGATGCTTAGAAAGAAGCCTCCGGAAATGTCTCTCATTGCTGTCTTATCAGCGATATGAAAAATTAAACTGCAACACAGTATCACTACTGAGAAGGGAAAAAGGCGACTATCCAAACCTCTAGAGATAAGGAAAGTAGAGCAATATTAGTAAAGGGGACCCTTGAATGCCACTGGTAAGAGATAAGCAGTCACAGCCTTTATGAGCATGACTGTCAAAGGGCCTTGGAATCACAAAATGAGACAGAAGATATCATGTGGCAGTTCCACTCCCAGAATATTTGAGAAATCAACAGATGATGTAAAACACACGGCCAAACCTCCACCTCCAAAAACGTGCAGATATTTACAATGCCCAAGAAAGGAAAGGAAAGATAATCATTGGGTGAAGAAGAAAGGAGAAAGAAATGGGACATAGAGACACAACAGACGTCATGAAAATGCAAAAAAAAAAAAAAGACATTTTCAGGGATACACAGAAATCTACAGAGAATCATATTAAGTACAGAAGGGTGGATTAAAGACATATCAAAATATGCACCTTCCAGAGGTGGATTAAAACACGTATGACGACTATGAGTACCCAAACAAAAGTGAAATGGACTTACACTCCTGGTAATAAAATTAGAGTTAGCAAAGGTTATCAGTGGGTGAGAGGCTGAAAGGAGAAGGCTGGAATAAACTTATACCCACAACTATGCATGCAATTCATAATCCACAAGGACGTCCTGTATCAAGAGACATGTACTCCACTGATTCTGAAAGATAGCTCTGACAATAACCACAGTTGAATACCTCCAGGTATCTGTGGAAAGGAAGGAGAAACTGCTTTTCTGCAACAACTACAATGGTGTCAATAGTCTTACATAAGAAATCAAGTTTGACTTAAAGAAAAACCTCAAAGAGTAAAGAAACAAGACATTTGGTGGAGTCCTGTGTCTCCTACTCGCATTTGACAACCAGGCCAGAGATAACCTCAGAGGCTGCTATCACCATTAATAACACGAAGAGGAAATGAAAAAATGCCGCCACCTTGTGGACATCTTTTCTAACAGCAACCTGAAAATCTTTGCTGATGGCCACATGCTGGGAGTCAGTGTGAGGAATCCTGCCCAGGGCAATGGTCATGAAGAAGGAAGCCAGACAAAATGCAAAGGCGTGATCTAGCTTCAAGGGTTCCCCCTGAGTGTTCCTGAACATCTACCCCCAAAAGCCAGAGTCTGCCTGCACACCACCATTTTTCTCTGAAAAGAGTTAACTCAGGGTTCTAGTTAACAGTCTACCATTTATTTAAAAAAAAAAAAAAAAAGAGCGTCTCAGATCAAAGCCCTCTGATGGCACTCTAACTTGCCTGACAGTTCGAGACTTTTATGACTTGTGATTGTTTACAGCCCCTCAACTGCAAGAGGCACAAAGCTTAAAGCATCTTAAAGGTACAGAGCCTTTTTGCTAAGAGCTAAAAATCATATTGGTGATGGGTTTTCACTGTTGACTCAATGATGGCTTCCAGGCCTCCATATTCTTTATCTTTTAGACATCTGAATGATATTAATCAATATCCTTCAATAGCAATATTATCCTATTATTCAATAATATCCTATTAATCAAAATCAATAGGAATGTAGTAGTTTTGATGTTAGCAACACTAGACCTTTGAGTTAATTATTTTTCTTTGTTATATATCAGTGCACTCCTCTTGTATCCTTGCTATGTAAGAATGTAACTTTATTTAGTGCTTTCTGTGAGTGACACCAAACTTTGCGAAGAACAACATAAATAAATCTTCTGATTGACAAACCCTTATCAGAAAAAAAATCCATAAAATGCTAATTGGTTTTTTGGCTATAAGATGATACAAATCACCTAAGACTTGTGTATACAACTAGTTATGCAGAGAGAAAACCTGGTTTCAATAAGAGTCAGGGCTGCTGATGCTGCATAATTTTTTATTATCCATTGATGTCTATGTACAAAAAAAGGTATAAAAGTCTTATCTGTACAATAGGGGGTGGGCCAGTTGCTGGACTGGTTTCCCCCTTGTCTCTTCTTTACTCTAATTTCAGGCTGAATTCCCATCTGGGGCGTGGAGGTTCGCCATGTCTACTTACTTTCCCTGGCTTCTCAGATCCGTAAGAGAGGGAGCCCAAAGTGGGGCACCCTCTGATATCCAAATGGATGCCAGTGGCTTAACGTAGATGGTGCAAACTTCTTGTCTTGAAGTTTTATTGGCTTTCCACATAAACCAAGTTATTTAGTAACTTTTCTTCACTTCATTTTCCTACTACACTATTTCTTCCTAATCTAATTTTATATTTTTAAATAAATAAATAAATAGGTTTTTTCCTCTCCCATGCCATCCGTGCTTCGAATTACACTTGATCCACTGGGGCTGGACCCCGGCAACCACACTGTTCACAAGTGTGCTGAGCTCCAACAGATACCAACCTTTAACAAATAACCTGGGATCAAATGGGGGAAAAAAAGCTAAGGGAAACACAGGGGATGCTAACAGGAAGAGGCTATGAACAGGTAAACACTATTCTGTGTTTCTTTAAAAAAGCACATGACAATTTGTACATATGATGAATGCTGAAATATACCAACAAAGATGCAAAGACATTATGACCTCTGCCTGAGCATTTCAAAAGGCCACTGTCAAAAGCTGGACATGGCGTCAGTGGTGGAGCAACATTGGTACAGTCGACACTTTAAGGTACTGATGGGGTGGACCTGGCAAGAGGCACTATGCGCATGATGAGAAAAGTGCAGTCCCATGGGAGAGAAAAAAAAATAAAGAAGTAGAGACAGCATAATAAATCAGGTCCTCTCTTGGAATATTTCAGAAATGAACAGACTTCAAGTACCACACACCCCAAACCAGGTCCCATGGCAAAACTCACAACATCAAAGAGATGAAAATAAGATAGTGTGCCTGGACAGAGGAATGGATAAAGAAATGTGATATAGGTCAAGAATGAATTTCAAATCAAGCATTGACATCTGAAAGGAGGCAGTCTTCACAGATAGATATAAATCCAGAGATTATCACACTGAGTGAAGGAAAGTCGATTCAAGACATATTCCGGGATGCAAGAGAGAGGTGGAAATCAAAAATCCACAGCAGTGAGCAGCCACAAAATGGTGACAGGGACATCCAACAAGACAATAAATTTATGGGTAGCAGGGTACTATGGTGGATGGCAGGGATATATCTGGAGCTTGAAATTTGGTTCTTCCCACAGAAACATATAAAATAGAGAATCCATGTAAACCTACTTCAGCAAGAGTGGTAGATGAAACACACTCTAACAACATGTAGGTGAAAACAAGAACAGCTAAATACATCTACTCTCAGTGCCACGGAACAAGAATCGGGACACAGTAAAGAAATGCATCCTTGGCAATCAACTTAAATAGAATAGGAACTTTTACTTAAAATAGCATCCCGTTGTGATCAGTCACCAAGGTTGGTGGCATCTTCTGAATCCTTCTACTCGAATGTACAACTAGGCTTGACTAAAACTCTCAGGCGGTGCAGGCCATCCTAAAAGAGGACAGAAGAGAGAAACCTTCCAGCATGGAGGATTTTCTCCACCACTGCAGCATGAAAATGATCACTGATGGAGGTCTGAGATTCACAAAGCTCCTGGATTCGATCTGACACCTACCATTGAACACAGCAGGTGTCACAAATCAAAATTAAATACAAAAGGAAACACACACACATACAAAGCAAAACTAGGACACTCTTAGGAAGAAATCATCAGCAGGTAAATACAACTGAAGTGCTTTCAAAAAGCAAAAAGCCCATGAATATTCCTCAACAGGGCTTCTTATCAGAGNCTCAACAGAGCTTCTTATCAGAGATACAAAATCTAAACTGCCATAAGATATTAACTCTGAGCAGTGGACAAGTCTTCCATGGAAAACAGTCCAGACCAGAAACAGTAAGTTAGTCAGGGGGTCCTTTTATAATAGTGGGGACATATCAGTGTTAAGAACCCGGATAAGAATCACTGTCAATGTGCCGTTATAGGAAAAAAAAAAAAAAGAAAGAAAGAAAGAAAGAAAGAAAATTTGTAAAGGCCTGTCCACTCCTAGGAAACTTCTAAAATACACAGATTTTGAAAACTGCATGCAATAGAGCATGCACTGCAGCACCATTCACAATACCTAGGGTTGAAAGTGAAGAAAGTACTCAGGGATGGAGAAATGAATGTGATATTAAAGGATGTGATATGGGTTCACGATGGAATATGACTCAGACTTTGAAACAAGGAAATATCATTGTCAGAGAAACAGATAAGTATGGTGATAATCTGAGTCAGTGAAGAAGGGGAGATTAGAGACAGGTCATAGGAATTACCTTTCAAACGTAACTGACAATATTACTGGCAATGAGTGCCCTAAGCAAGGCAAAACAGACATCCAGTGCTGGAAACTCCCTGATGCTCAGCAAAGGGGATGAGTGAGAGGAAGGCTTACATTGGAAGGCTGATATTCATGGCTTCCTACAAATACCTGTCAAATACACAATCCACAGGGATAGGCATAGCAAGGGTGATGTACTACACACTTTCTGAGAGCAGTTCAGAGGAGATAAACACTGCCATATGCCTCTGTATATCTGTGTAAGGGAGCAAGAATCAGTAAAGATTCAACAAAGGTACTCTGTAGATCAGCTTTGTCAAACAAGAAATGAGAAATAAAATCAAACTGGGAAGGAGACAAAAGCTCCAGGTGTTAGTGATTGACAGGGAAGCAAGGCATGCTACAGTCCATGGGTTTCCAAAGATTCGGACATGACTAAGCAATTGAATTGCAGTGACTGACACATACATATAAAATCCTAATACAGACTCAAAATGGATGTCCTATCCCAAGAGTGGTGGACAACACTGATTTTAATAGTACATATGGTAAAATAACCTCAGATGAATACCTCTCTGTATGGTTAAAAGGATACAAGAATATGTACATCTACAACAATAAGGCCATTTGGGTCAACATGCATGGACTGAGAGATTATCATACTAAATGAAGGGAAGCACACAGAGAAAGACAAATACTAAATGATATCACTTAATTATGGAGCACAGAATAGAATTGGTTTGGAGAAGAGGGTGAAGGTGGATGGGAAAAATGGCTTCAGGAGAAGGGGTGTGGGTAGAGAAGGGGCATGTGCCAGGCAAGGACAGGGGAGGGGGTCTTATGAGGTGGTGTCCATGGGCAAGAATAGGTTGGGTGTGTTCTTCTCACTTTGACACTTGTTTTAGCCCTCAGTTGACAGGAGCTCTTCCTCTTTTCCTCTTGAGTATCTAGAGTCAGCTTTTCCATAACTGCTCTAGAGCCTTTAGGCTTCCCAGTCACCTTAGTCATTTACAAGACTTGCAGTGATCTGCTCCAGAGACCCTGAGCACCACTATGTAAACCCCTTCACAGGGGCCACACCCTTATGCTTTATGAGGTCAGCAAGTCAATTCCTCAGGCAATGGTGGCCTTAGGTGGGCCTTGACATCACAAAGCCTCATTCTGTCACTTCTAGTGGAGGATGGGGAGTACTCAGAAGATTTTATGGGAGAAGAAAGGAAATTTTAATGGCCCTTAGTTAAGTTCAGTCACTCAGTCCTGTCTGACTCTTTGGGAACCTATAAATCGCAGCATGCCAGGCATCCCTGTCCGTCACCAACTCCCAGAGTTCATTCAGGCTCAGGTCCATCGAGTCAGTAATACCACCCAACCATTTCATCCTCTGTCGTCCCCTTCTCCTCCTGCTGCCAATCTCTCCTAGCATCAGAGTCTTTTGTGGTGAGTCAACACTTTGCATAAGGTGGCTACTTTACTGGAGTTTAAGCTTTAGCATCATCTCTTCCAAAGAAATCCCAGGGCTGCTCTCCTTCAGAATGGACTGGTTGGATCTCCTTGCAGTCCAAGGGACTCTCAAGAGTCTTCTCCAACACCACAGTTCAGAAGCATCAATTCTTTGGTACTCATACTACTTCACAGTCTAACTCTCACATCCATACCTGACTACTGGAAAAACCATAGTCTTGACTAGATGGACCTTAACAGGAAAGTAATATCTCTGCTTTTGAATATGCTATCTAGGTTGGCCATAAATTTTTTTCCGAAGAGTAAGCGTCTTTAAATTATATGGCTGCAGTCAGCATCTATAGTGATATTGGAACCCCCTCCCAAAATAAAATCTGACACTGTTTCCACTGTTTCCCCTTCTATTTCCCATGAAGTGATGGGACCGGATGCCATGATATTAGTTTTCTGAATGTTGAGCTTTAAGCCAACTTTTACACTCTCCCCTTTCATTTTCATCAAGATGCTTTTTCGTTGTTCCTCACCTTCTGCCATAAGGGTGGTGTCATCTGCCTATTTGAAGTTATTGATATTTCTCCCAGCAATCATGATTCCAGCTTGTGTTTCTTCCAGTCTAAAGTTTCTCTTGATGTACTCTGCATATAAGTTAAATAAGCAGGGTGACAATATACAGCCTTGATGTACTCCTTTTCCTATTTGGAACTAGTCTGTTGCTCCATGTACAGACTTAACTGTTGCTTTCTGACCTGCATACAGACTTCTCAAGAGGCAGTTCAGGTGGTCTGGTATTCCCATCTCTCTCAGAATATTCCACAGTTTCTTGTAATCCACACAGTCAAAGGCTTTGGTATAGTCAATAAAGCAGAAATATATGTTTTTCTGGAACTCTCTTGCTCTTTCCATCATCCAGTGGATGTTAACAATTTGATCTCTGGTTCCTCTGCCTTTTCTAAAACCCGGTGGGCAGTAAAGTGATTCATTCACCATAAGTCTCCACAGCTTAGGTTTAAGAGTACTTAGAAACAGGGAAAAAACATTCTACCCCCAAAAAATGTTTAGAGCAATAGTCATTAACCTTTGTGGCACCAGGCATGGTTTCATGGGGGTGATGATTCAAATGCCTTACATTTATTGTGCAGTATTTTTTCTATCATTATGACATCAAATCCACCTCAGATCATCAGGCATTAGATCTCTTGAAGGTTTTCCACAGTGTGCACTGATCGTGATTTGTTGCAGTCCTGGGGGTGCAAAAGAATTGGACATGACTGAGCTATTGAACTGAACACAATCAAAGTCATTGGCCTAATGAATAAAGCAGAAGTAAATGTGTTTTTTTGAATCCTTGCTTGTTTATTATTTTAAATATAAATTTGTTTATTTTAAATATAGGCTAATTACTTTACAATATTGTATTGGTTTTGCCATACATTAACATGAGTCCACCACAGGTATACATGTATTCCCCATCCTATACCCCTCTCCCTCCTTCCTCCCTATACCATCCCTTTCTTTCTCTATGATCCAATGGATGCTGGAAATTTCACCTCTGGTTCCTTTAGCTTTTATAAATCCAGCTTGNACATAGTATAAAATCTATTAATCATGTATATCTAATTATGACTGTAAACATGTAAGGGAATTTTTAAGAAAAAAAAAAAAACATCTGCAAAAGATACAGTTTAAGCTGCCTCAATTAAGGCGATTTTCTTTGGTTCATACTTTCAAAATAACTGACAATTAAGAATAAATTTCACTTTAAAACATTTTTCAAATTCAGCAAGCTATTTTACATTGCAAGACAAGAAAATTTTGTACTTTTCAAGCTAAAGAGGAAAGTACCTTGCCTGAATACTTTGTTTGACATACTTAGACATTTAATCACATTGTGTCTTTACCTTAACAGACTTTGTTGTATCACTATGTATTTAGAATCAACTGTTTGAATGTGGGGTGTGTATTAGTATGTTCCCTCAGGGACTGCAGACTGTGCAGGAAGAAGTACAAATGCCTTCCAAACCATGAAGTATTCTCTGTTTAATGGAAGAGTGGTAACCATGGCAGCGTATGTTGGTGCCAACTGTATAAAAGGGGCTAATCTTAATTAACTCCCTATAGAAGATAAAGAATTTTTAAAGATAAGTACTAAAACTGTGACCCTATGAAACTGTAGGTATATATGTATACAGATATATACACATATATATGTGTGTGTGTGTGTATTTAAAACTCTGTACCTTTTAAATTATAAATAAAATAATAAAATCTGACATTAATGACAAGAAACTTTAAAAATTTAAACCAAGAAAATTTGGTTTTGGGGAGGAAAAGTGCTTAATTAGTGACTTTATTTTAGAATACTGGAGTATGGAGATGGTAATAAAAGGAGAACCAACTTTTACTTGGTTTTATTGTTGTAATAAAACTCTTTGTGGGCAATGCTGCCCGGATTGCCTGCACTGGATGTAGGCCAATCCCCCTGCCCCGCCTGTGGGAGCCCACTGCTCCATTCTAAATTCCTTCGTTAAAAAGATCCTAATCAATGTTGGCTTTGTGACCTGCAAAAATGCCATTCTTTTCCTTCCTTTCTTCCCTCCTTCCTCCCCCCTCTTTCTTTCCTTTTCTTTCTTATTATACAATTGTTGAAGTTTGCTTTCCATTTATAGTTATTACAGAGCACTGGCTCTATTCCTCATGTTGCACAATATATCCTTTAGCTCATCTTACACCTACCATGGTGTGCCTCCTGCTCACCTCATCCTCTGTATTGCCCCCGACTTTTCCCTTACCTGTTGGTAACCAGTGCATTATTCTCTATATCTGAGAGCCCCATTGTTGTTATATTCTCTACTTTGTTGTATTTCTAGATTCTATAGGTGATATCATACAGTATTTGTCTATCTCTATCTGAGTTATTTTACTTAGTACTATAACTTCCTCATTGTTGCAAGGGCATTTCATTCTTTTTTCATGGCTGAATAGTATTCCAAAGGTCTTCTGGGTGGCTCAGTGGCAAAGAAAGTGGCTGGCAATCAGGAGATGTGGGTTCAATCCCAAGTTAAGGAAGATCCCTTGGAAAAAGAAATGGCAACTCACTGGAGTATTCTTGCCTGGAAAATACCATGGGCAGAGGATTCTGGAGGGGTAGAGTCCACGGGTTCCAAATACTGGGACATGACTTAGTGACTGAAAAACAAGTGTCCCACAGTACATATATACCACATCTTTATCCATTCATCTATCATCTAATGGACATTTACATTGCTTCCATGTCTTGGTGAATGGTGTACCTCAAGGAACATTGGGGTAATGTGTGCTTTTAATTAACATTATGAGTCTTTTTAAAATGTATATCCAAGAATCACATTGCTAAGTCATGTATTGTTACATTTTTAGGTTTCTGAGAAATTTGCATACTGAAAATCACCACTATTTTACTCCTAAGTACTAACGTTTAGAAAGCAAGAAGGAGCTTTTTAGTTGCTGACAGCATATGCTGAGGTGTAATAAACACTACTATGATGTAGGTGCCCTACGGGCAACCAGCTTGTATGCCTTTTTAATAAATGACAGTAATACACCATATGTGACTCAACTCCCTAGTTACATTCCCACTTCTGCACTCACACACAGAAACACAGAGTGCTCTTCCTCTTCTCCCATGGGAAGTGTAGTTTTGGGGCTCAGTCTAGACCCAGTTCTTCCCCCTACTTTCTGGCTAACAGGACCCTCTGGTCCCATCTCCAAGATGGATTAAAATTCTAAATGAAAGACCAGAAACTATAAAACTTCTAGAGGAAAATACAGGCAGAATATTATCTTACATAAATCACAGCAGGATCCTCTATGACCCACCTCCCAGAGTTATGGAAATAAAAAGATAATAATAATAATAAACCACTGGGACCTAAATAAACTTAAAACCTTCTGCACAACGAAGGAAACAATAAGGAAGGTGAAAGACAGCCATCAGAATTGGAGAAAATAATACCAAAAGAAGCAACTTACAGACCCAATCTCAAAAATATACAAGCAGCTCAACACCAGAAAGGAAAACTACCTAATCAAGAAAAGAAAAGATGCCCGATGTCACTCATTATCAGAGAAATGCAAATCAAAACCACAATAATGTACCGTTTCGCGACCATCAGAATTGCTGCTATCAAAATGTCTACAAGCAATAATTGCTGGAGAAGGTGTGGAGTAAGGGAACCCTCTTAAATTCTTGGTGGGAATGCAAACTACTATAGCCACTATGGAGAACAGTGTGGATATTCCTTAAAAACTGGGAAATAGAACTGCCATATGACCCAGCAATCCCACAGCTGGGCATACACACCGAGAAAACCTGAACTGAAAGAGACACGTGTACCACAGTGTTCATCACAGCACTGTTTACAATAGCCAGGACATGGAAGCAACCCGTGGTACATATACACAATGGAATATTACCCAGCCTTTAAAAAGAATACATTTGAATCCGAGGTGGATGAACCTGGAGCCTAATATATAGTGAAGGAAGTCAGAAAGAAAAACACCAATACCGTATACTAACACATATATATGGAATTTAGAAATATAGTAAGGACAGCAAAAGAGACACAGATGTACAGATCAGTCTTTTGTATTCTGTGAGAGAAAGCGAGAGTGAAATGACCTGAGAGAATAGCATTGAAACATGTATATTATCATATGTGAAAGAGATCACCAGTTCAGGTTCAATGCATGAGACAGGGTGCTCAGGACTGGATCCCTGGGGTGACCTAGAGGTATGGGACAGGGAGGGACGTGGGAAGGAATTTCAGGATGGGGAGTACATGTACACCCATGGCAGATACATGTCAAATATGGCAAAAACCACTACAATATTGTAAAGTAATTAGCTTCCAATTTAAATAAAGTAAACAAACTAAACTCCTTTGCTAAAAATGACCTCCCAAAACATCATTATTTTTCTCCCTTTCTTCCCTCCTTCCTCCCCCTCTTTCATTTATTTTCTTTCTTATTATACAATTGGTAAAGTTTGCTTTCCCTTTATAGCTATTACAGAGTACTGGCTCTATTCCTCATGTTGTACAATATATCCTTGAGCTCATCTTACACCAGCCATGGTGTGCCTCCCACTCCCCGACCTCTGTATTGCCCCTCCCTCTTCCTCTCTCCGCTGGTAATCAGTAGATTGTTCTCTATATCTGTTAGCCTCCATTGTTGTTATATTCTCTACTTTGTGGTGTCTTTAGATTCTATAAGTGATGTCATACAGTATTTATCTATCTCTGTATGGGTTATTTACTTATAGTATACCTCCCACGTTGCTGCAAATGTCAATATTCCATTCTTTTTATGTACACCTTCTTTCTATGCCTTTTTAGCAAAAAGTACTGCCACCCCATACATGACACGGCTCCCCAGGTAAGTTTCCATTTCTGCACTCACACAGAGAAACACCAAGTCCTCTTCCTCTTGTCCCATGGGAAGTATATCTTTGAAGCTGAGTCTGGAACCAGTTCTTCTCCCCCTACTTTCTGGCAAACTGGACCTTCTGGTCCCATCTCCAATGCCACAGGGCCTATCTCCCTCCCTCTTCACATATTTATGCCTGCCCTGCCCTCTCTGCCCCCCACTATCACAAAACTCAGAGAGAAACAATTTCCCATCAGATTGATTTTATTTTCATTATGAATGTATGCAGTTGATATAATGGTCAATGTCTGTACTGTTGGCCAGTATTCAGTGGCAAGACCTGCAAAGATTTCTGAGGTCTGTAGCCATGCTCTGAATTTATTGGCTGCCCACTAGTCCCACTGGAATGACAGTGGCCTCCACATTCTCTAGTACTGGGGACCAGCCCCGGTTGGATCCAGGGTATCTGAAGCATGGATGGCGAGGCAAAGGAGACATATAGATACAGAGAAAGATAAGGAAAGAATTTACAGTGAAGACAATAGAGGAGAGAAAATAGACTGATAATCCTTTATGCAGAAAGCCAATAAAGCCTAGGATAAGTGACTTACACTGTTCATGTAGGCCACAGGTGCCCTCTTAAAGACTGGATGGTGCCCCCACCTTAGGCACCTTCTTGAGTGGGTCTTATCAGTGCAGGCAGGAAAGTGAACTCAGAGGGCCCTCTTGCTCCAGGGAATTAGCCTGAAGAAAAGATAAAGAGAGAAAGAAAGTACGACATGAGGAGGCCAAGCTTATGCAAGTCTCGTAACTTTACTTTCAAAAGGAGCTTATATAACCTACGTTTTACATAATGGAAGATGCAGAGTCATGAAAGGTCAGCAGTCCTGACCCTTATTGATACCAGGTTTTCTTTCTGCATACCCTTCTGTATACAAAATGTCTCAAGTGATTTACCTTATCTTTTGGCCAGGAGGCCTGACAAGATTTTATGGCCTTTTTCCTTGATAAATGTTAATCAAACAAAAAACTCATTTTCCTTTGAAGTGTTTTTTTTTCCTTTAACCTGCATCACCCTAGAAGGAATAAATAAAGTTACATTGTTACAGAACAAAGGTGAAATGTGTTACAAGAAAGAAAAAAAAAACTTAACTCAAAGATCTAACGTTGCTAATAACATGGCTACTACCTATTTTTTCTACATACCAACTATCAGTTCAGTCGTTCAGTCATGTCTGACTCTTTACAACCACATGAATCGCAGCACGCCAGGCCTTCCTGTCCATCACCAGCCCCTGGAGTTCAATCAGACTCACGTCCATCGAGTACATGACCTCCAGCCATCTCATCCTCTGTAGTCCTCTTCTCCTCTGGGCCCGAATCCCTCCCAGCATCAGAATCTTTTCCAGTGAGTCAACTCTTCGCATGAGGTGGCCAAAGTACTGGAGTTTCAGCTTCAGCATCATTCCTTCCAAGGAAATCCCAGGGTTGATCTCCTTCAGAATGGCCTGGTTGGATCTCCTTGCAGTCCAAGGGACTCTCACGAGTCTTCTCCAAGACCACTGTTCAAAGCATCAATTCTTTGGCACTCAGCCTTCTTCACAGTCCAACACTCACATTCATACATGACTACTGGAAAAACCACAGCCTTCACTAGAGGGAACTTAGTCAGCAAAGTAATGTCTCTGCTTTCAAATATGCTATCTAGGTTGGTCATAACTTTCCTTCCAAGGAGTAAGCGTCTTTTAATATGATGGCTGCAGTGACCATCTGCAGTGATTTTGGAGCCCCCTCAAAATAAAGTCTGACACTTTTTCCACTATTTCCCCATCTATATCCCATGAAGTGGTGGGACCAGATGCCTTGATTTTCGTTTTATGAATGTTGGGCTTTAAGCCAACTTTTTCGCTTTCTTCTTTCACTTTCTTCTTTCACTTTCATTAGAGACTTTTTTAGTTCCTCTTCACTTTCTGCCATAATGGTGGTGTCATCTGCATATCTGAGGTTATTGATATTTTCCCTGAGATTCTTGATTCCAGCTGGTGTTTCTTCCATTCCAGGTTTTCTTATGATGTAGTCTTCATATAACTTAAATAAGCAGGGTGACATTATACAGCCCTGATGTACTCATTTTCCTATTTGGAATGAGACTGTGGTTCCATGTTCAGTTCTAACTGTTGCTTCCTGGCCTGCATACAGATTTCTCAAGAGGCAGGTCAGATGATTTAGTATTCCCATCTCTTTCAGAATTTTCCAAAGTTTATTGTGATCCATACAGTCAAAGGCTTTGGCATAGTCAATAAAGCAGACATAGATTTTATTTTTTTTTCCTGGAACTCTCTTGACTTTCCATGATCCAGCGGATGTTGGCAATTTGATCTCTGGTTCCTCTGCCTTTTCAAAAACCGGCTTGAACATCAGTGAGTTCACGGTTCACATATTGCTGAAACCTGGCTTGGAGAATTTTGAGCATTACTTTACTAGGATGTGGGATGAGTGCAATTGTGTGGTAATTTGAGAATTATTTGGCATTGACTTTCTGTGGAATTGGAATGAAAGGTGACCTTTTCCAGTATTGTGGCCACTGCTGAGTTTTTCCAAATTTGCTGACATATTGAGTGCAGCACTTTCACAGCATCATCTTTCAGGATTTGAAGCCACTCAACTGGAATTCCATCACCTCCACTAGCTTTGTTCACAGTGATGTTTTCTAAGGCCCACTTGACTTCACATTCCAAAATGTCTGACTCTAGATTACTGATCACGTCATCATGATTATCTTGGTCGTGAAGATTTTTTTTGTACAGTTCTTTCATGTATTCTTGCCACATCTTAATATCTTCTGCTTCTGTTAGGTTCATACCATTTCTGTCTTTTATTGAGCTCATCTTTGCAAGAAATGTTCCCTTGGTATCACTAATTACTTGAAGAGATCTCTAGTCTTTCCCATTCTGTTCTTTTTCTCTATTTCTTGGCTTTGATCACTGAAGGCTTTCTTACCTCCTCTTGCTATTCTTTGGAACTCTGCATTCAGATGCTTCTATCTTTCTTTTTCCCACTTGCTTTTAGCTTTCTTCTTTTCCCAGCTATTTGTAAGGCCTCTTCATCAGCCATTTGCTTTTCTGCATTTCTTTTCCATGGGGATTTTCTTGATCCCTGTCTCCTGTACAATGTCACAAACATCATTCCATAATTCATCAGGCACTCTATCTATCAGATCTCGGTCCTTAAATCAGTTTCTCACTTCCACTGTATAATCATAAGGGATTTGATTTAGGTCAAACCTGAATGGTCTAGCGGTTTTTGCCTACTTTCTTCAATTTGAGTCTGAATTTGGTAATAAGGAGTTCATGATCTGAGCCACAGTTATACTCCTGGTTTTGATTTCCTTGACTGTATGGAGTTCCTCAAACTTTGGTTGCAAAAAGTATAATCAATCTGATTTTGGTGTTGACCATCTGGTGATGTCCATATGTAGAGTCTTCTCTTGTGTTGTTGGAAGAGGGTGTTTGCTATGACCAGTGCATTTTCTTGGCAAAACTCTATTTGTCTTTGCCCTGCTTCATTCTGCTTTCCAAGGCCAAATTTATCTGATACTCCAGGTGTTTCTTGACTTCCTACTTTTGCATTCCAGTCCCCTATAATGAAAAGGACATCTTTTTTTTTCCTTTTTTATTAATTAAATTTATTCATTTTTTTCATTACAATACTGTATTTTTTTGTCATACATTGACACAAATCAGCCATAGGTGAACACAATCTGCCAATGCCAAAGCCCCCTCCCACCTCCCACCCCACAATGGCATTGAAACATGCATACTTTCTTGTAAGAAACGAAGCGCCAATCTATGTTCAATGTAGGATGCAGGATGCATGGGGCTGATGCACAGGATGATTCACGGACATCTTTTTTTGAGTGTTAGTTCTAAAAGTTATTGTAGGTCTTCATAAAACCGTTCGACTTCAGCTTCTTCAGCATTACTTGTTGGGGCTTAGACTTGGATTACTGTGATATTAAATGGCTTGCTTTGGAGACGAACATAGATCATTTTGTCATTTTTTAGATTGCATCCAAGTACTGCATTTTGGACTCTTTTGTTGACCGTGAGGTCTACTCCATTTATTCTGAAGGATTCCTACCCGCAGTAGTAGATATAATGGTCATCTGAGTTAAATTCACCATTTCAGTCCATGTTAGATCGCTGATTCCTAGAATGTGGATGTTCACCCTTGCCATCTCGTTTGGCCACTTCCAACTTTCCTTGATTCATGGACCTGACATTCCAGGTTCCCATGCAATTTTGCTCTTTATAGCATCAGATCTTGCTTCTATCACCAGTCACATGCACAACTGGGTATTGTTTTTGCTTTGGCTTCATCCATTAATTTTTTTCTGGAGTTATTTCTCCACTGATTCCCAGTTTGTATATTGAACACCTAATGACCTGAGAAGTTCCTCTTTTGGCATCCTATAATTTTGCCTTTTCATACTGTTCATGGATTTCTCAAGGCAAGAATACTTGCCTTGAGAAGGAGTGGCTTGCCATTCCTTTCTCCAGTGGACCACATTCTGTCAGACCTCTCCACCATGACCCGCCCATCTTGGGTTGCTCTGCAGGCATGGCTTTGTTTCATTGAGTTAGACAAGGCTGTGGTCCTAGTGTGATTATATTGATTAGTTTTCTGTGAGTATTGTTTCAGTGTGTCTGCCCTCTTATGCCCTCTTGCAACACCTACCATCTTACTTGGGTTTCCCTTACCTGGGCGTGGGGTATCTCTTTACGGCTGCTCCAGCATAGTACAGCCACTGCTCCTTACCTTGGATGAGGTATATCTTCTTACTGGAGCTGTTCCTGACCTTCAACGTGGGATAGCTCCTCAAATAAAATATATGATAACTTGGCAGCAAGTATAGACTCCACAGTGAAACCCTTAAGCAGTTCTAATCTAATGATTTTAACTTCTTGAAAGGCTCTACATTTCTAGAATGTTTTAAGCTTCCTGTTCCTCTCGTGGTTGGGATGCTGTAATCAATCACATGCATACCTGAGAAAGTCTGGATAAACCTGTCAGGCAAGTTAATAAGCTACCAGAGGGGTTTGAATTGAAACACTCCAATTACGCCCAGGAGACTTATGAACTAGAGCTCTAAGTTAATTTTCTTCAGAGAAAGATGGTCGGGGTCAGCCCTCCATTGGTAATAAAATAGTGAAAAATAGCAGGACAGGCAAGTTCTGGTTTGGGGATAGATGCTCAAGCAGGTCCAGGGGGTCCCTCGAGTCCTGACTCACCTTTGCCAGTCAGGCCTCTTCCTCATGACCTTTGTCATGGGTGGGATCTCCCTTGCTGGCTCCCGGCACTCTGGGACCTCCTCTGGTCCGTTCTGAACAGCTCGTCATTCACCTTGGAGCACTGGTTACAGAGCTTTGAGCCTCTGACATTTTTAAGTTTCCTTGTGGTGGGCAGTTTCTGAGAAATTTTCTTGGTCAGCTTTGCCTGAAGGTGATTATTCACTCTCACAGTTACCGTGGCCACCTGGAAAAAAGAAGAGAATGGTAGAGAATGGCATTGGTTTGAGGAAGAGTGTGAAGGTGGATGGGAACGACAGCTTCAGGAGAAGGTGTGTGGGCAGAGAAGGGTTATGTGTCAGGCAAGGACAGGGGAGGGGCTATTCTAGGGTAGGTTCAATGGGCAAGAGGTGTTTGGGTGGGATCAGCTCACCTTGACATGTTTTTGGACCTCAATTGAGAGGTATTTATCTTTTTCTCCCAAGTAAAAGGAGGAACGTGTTTCATAACTATTCTGGAGCCTTGCTGTTTCCCAGTCATCTGAGTCATTTTGCGGCCTCCCACTGGTCTGCTCCAGAGCCCCTGAGCACCCCTATATATACCCCTCCCCAGGGAGACACATCCTCATGCTTTATGAGGTCAGCAAGTCTCTTCCCCAGCCAATGATGGCCCTGCGTGAGCCTTGACATCACAAAGACAAATCCTGACACCTCTAACAGAGAATGCATAGCAATTCAGATGTTTTGGTGGGAGAAATGAGGCATTTATAATTCCCCTAAAGAGGCCTCCAATCTCACCTGCTATCCTCATCTCTCTAAGTCAACACCTATGGGCCACATAACAAGGAGAGTGTGTCTACTCCAAACCTTGTCTATTATATGTACTTATGACTGCAAAATGTTAAGGAAATTTTAAAAAATCTGCAAAAGATACAGCTTAAGCAGCCCCAGTTAACGTATATTTATTTTCTTTGTTCCATGGTCTCAAAATAACTGATAATGAAGTAGGAATTTCATTTCAAACTCATTTTTCCAATTCAGAAAGATATTTTCAGTTCAGTTCAGTCCAGTCGCTGAGTCTTGTCCGACTCTTTGGAACCCCATGAGTTGCAACATGCCAGGCCTCGAGGTCCATCACCAACTCCCGGAGTTCACTCAGACTCAAGTCCATCGAGTTAGTGATGCCATCCAGGCATGTCATCCTCGGTCGTCCACTCCTCTTCCTGGCCCCAATCCCTCCCGGCATTAGATTCTTTTCCAATGTGTCAACTCTTTGCATGATGTTGCCAAAGTACTAGAGTTTCTTCTTTAGCATTATTCCTTCCAAAGAAATCCCAGGGTTGATCTCCTTTAGAATGGACTGGTTGGTTCTCCTTGCAGTCCACGGGACTCTCAAGATTCTTCTCCAACACCACAGTTCAAAAGCATAAGTTCTTCTATGCTCAGCCTTCTTCACAGTCCAACTCTCACATCCATACATGACTACTGGAAAAACCATAGCCTTGACTAGACGGATATTAGTTGGCAAAGTAATGTCTCTGCTTTTGAGTATGCTATCTAGGTTGGTCATAACTTTATTCCAAGAAGTAAGTGTCTTCTAATTTCATGGATGCAATGACCATCTGAGTTGACTTTGGATCCTCTAAAAAATAAAGTCTGACACTGTTTCCACTGTTTCTCCATCTATTTCCCGTGGAGTGATGGGACCAGATGCCATGATCTTTGTTTTCTGAATGTTGAGCTTTACCAAACTTTTTCACTCTCTTCTTTTACTTTTATCACGAGGGTTTTGAGTTCCTCTTCAATTTCTGCCATAAGGATATTGTTATCTGCATATCTGAGTTTATTGATATTTCTCCTGGCAATCTTGATTTCAGCTTGTGTTTCCTCCAGTCCAGCGTTTCTCATGATGAACTCTGATATAAGTTAAATAAACAGGGTGACAATATACAGCCTTGATGTAATCCTTTTCCTATTTGGAACTAGTCTGTTGTTCCATGTCCAGTTCTAACTGTTGCTTCATGTCCTGCATACAGATTTCTCAAGATGCAGGTTAGGTGGTCTGGTATTCCCATCTCTTTCAGAATTTTCCAAAGTTTATTGGGATCCACACAGTCAGAGGCTTTGGCATAGTAAATAAAGCAGAAATAGAAGTTTTTCTGGAACTCCCTTGCTTTTTCCATGATCCAGCACATGTTGGCAATTTGATCTCTTGTTCCTCTGCCTTTTCTAAAACCAGCTTGTATATCAGGGTGTTCACAGTTCACGTATTGCTAAAGCCTGACCTGGAAAATTTTGACCATTACTTTACTAGCATGTGAGATGAGTGCAATTGTGCTGTAGTTTGAGGATTCTTTGGCATTGCTTTTCTGTGGAATTGGAATGAAAGCTGACGTTTTCCAGACCTCTGACCACTGTTGAGTTTTCCATATTTGCTGTTATTGGGCGCAGCACTTTCACAGCATCATCTTTCAGGATTTGAAACAACTCAACTGGAATTCCATCACTTCCACTAGCTTTGTTCATAGTGATGTTCCTAAATCCCACTTGACTTCACATTCCAAAATGTCTGGCTCTAGATTAGTGATCACATCATCATGATTATCTTGGTCGTGAAGATCTTTTTTGTACATTTTTCTGTGTATTCTTGCCACCTCTGCTTAATATTTTCTGCTTCTGTTAGGTCCAGACCATTTCTGTCCTTTATCAAGCCCATCTTTGCCTGAAATTTTCCCTTTACGTTTCTAATTTTCTTGAAGAGATCTCTAGTCTTTCCCATTCTGTTCTTTTCCTCTATTTATTTGCATTGATCACTAAAGAAGGCTGTCTCATCTCTTCTTGATATTCTTTGGAACTCTGTATTCAGATGCCTATATCTTTCATTTTCTCTTTTGCATTTCACTTCACTTCTTTTCACAGCTATTTGTAAGGCCTCTTCATCAGCCATTTTGCTTTTTTCTATTTCTTTTCCATGTGGATGGTCTTGATCCCTGTCTCCTATACAATGTCATGAACCTCCATCCATAGTTCATCAGGCACTCTATCTATCAGATCTAGGCCCTTAAATCTATTTCTCGCTTCCACTGTATAATCATTAGGGATTTGATTTAGGTCATACTTGAATGGTCTAGTGCGTTTCCCTACTTTCTTCAGTTTGAGTCTGTATTTGGTCATAAGGAGTTTATGACCTGAGCCACATTCATCTCCTGGTCTTGTTTTTGTTGAGTGTATAGAGCTTCTCCAACTTTGGTTGCAAAAAATATAAACAATCTGATTTCGGTGTTGGCCATCTGGTGTAGAGTCTTCTCTTGTGTTGTTGGAAGATGCTGTTTGCTCTGATCTGTGCATTTTCTTGGCAAAACTCTATTAGTCTTTGCCCTGCTTCTTTCCTCATTCCAAGGCCAAACTTGCCTGTTACTCCAGGTGTTTCTTGATTTCCTACTTTTGCATTCCAGTCCCCTATAATGAAAAGGACATCTTTTGGGGGGTGTTAGTTCTAAAAGTTATTGTAGGTCTTCATAAAACCGTTCAACCTCAGCTTCTTCAGCATTACTTGTTGGGGCCTAGACTTAGATTACTGTGTTATTAAATGGCTTGCTTTGGAGACGAACAGAGATCATTTTGTCGTTTTTGAGATTGCATCCAAGTACTGCATTTTGGACTCTTTTGTTGACCATTATGTCTACTCCATTTGTTCTGAGGGATTCCTACCCGCAGTAGTAGATATAATGGCCATCTGAGTTAAATTCACCAATTCCAGTCCATGTTAGATCGCTGATTCCTAGAATGTTGATATTCACCCTTGCCATCTCTCATTTGGCCACTTCCAATTTGCCTTGATTCATGGACCTGACATTCCAGGTTCCTATGAAATATTACTCTTTACAGCATCCGATCTTGCTTCTATCACCAGTCACATGCACAACTGGGTATTGTTTTTGCTTTGACTCCATCCCTTCATTTTTTTCTGGAGTTATTTCTCAACTGATCTCCAGTTTGTATACTGGGCACCTAATGTTCTGGGGATTTCCTCTTTTGGTATCCTATAATTTTGCCTTTTCATATTGTTCATGGATTTCTCAAGGCAATAATACTGAAGTGGCTTGCCATTCCTTTCTCTAGTGGACCACATTCTGTCAGACCTTTCCACCATGACCCTCCCATCTTGGGTTGCTCTGCAGGCATGGCTTGGTTTCATTGAGTTAGACAAGGCTGTGGTCCTAGTGTGATTATATTGACTAGTTTTCTGTGAGTATGGTTTCAGTGTGTCTGCCCTCTGATGCCCTCTTGCAACACCTACCGTCTTACTTGGGTTTCTCTTACCTTGGGTGTGGGGTATCTCTTCACGGCTGCTCCAGCTAAGCACAGCCACTGGTTCTTACTTTGGAAGAGGGGTATCTCCTTACTGCCTCCGTTCCTGACCTTCAACTTGGGATAGCTCTTCTAGGCCCTCCTGCACCTGTGCAGCCACCAACGCCTTTTTCTTATGCTAATGTGTTATGCATTTACTCCAAATTCTGTCTTCAATTTTGTTCCACCTTTTGGCGCAGAACCTACTCGATAAACCAGTGTGTCATACTCTTATATTGTTTCTCTAATCTATGTAAAAGTCACTATTTGTATGGTGCTTTGAACAATCAATCCTCGTCTCTGGCCTCGGATTGAATTCTTCTCCTAGGGGGCCAAAAATCCCAGAGTCGTAATTCAACAACAACCTTTCAATCCTATTGTAACTTATGTAAGGGAGAGTTTTAAATATGTTCTCCACTAAGAAGTTTAGAGTTTCTAGTCCTGCATTTGAATTTTTAATCCATTTTGTGTTTATTTTTGTGTGTGGTCATAGAAAGTGTTCTAGCTTCCTTCTTTTACATTTGGTAGACCAGTTTTCCCAGCACCACTTGTTAAAGAGTTTGTCCTTTCTCCATTGTATATTCTTGCCTCCTTTGTCAATGATCAGGTGTCCATAGGTGTGTGGGTTTATCTCTCGGCTTTTTATTTGTTTCCATTGATCTAACTTCTGTCTTTGTGCCAGTACCATACTGTCTTGATGACTGTGGCTTTGTAGTAGAGCCTGAAGTCAGGCAGGTTGATTCCTCCAGTTCCATTCTTCTTTCTCTAGATTGCTTTGGCTGTTCGAGATTTTTTGTATTTCCATACAAATTGTGAAGTTAATTTTTCTAGCTCTGTGCAAAATACCATTGGCAGCTTGATATGGATTGCATTGAATCTATAGATTGCTTTGGGTAGTATACTTATTTTCACTATATTGATTCTTCTTATTGATGAACATGGTATATTTCTCCATCTATTAGTGTTCTCTTTGATTTGTTTCAGCAGTGTTTTATAGTTTTCTATATATAGGTACTTTGTTTCTTTAGGTAGATATATTCCTAAGTGTTTTATTCTTCTCATTGCAATGGTAATGGAATTGTTTCCTTAATGTCTCTCTATTTTCTCATTGTTAGTGTATAGGAATGCAAGGCATTTATTTGTGTTGATTTTATATCCTGCAACTTTACTATAGGCATTGCTTACCTCTAGTAATTTTTTTGGTGGAGTCTTTAGGGTTTTCCATGTAGAGGATCATGCCATCTGCAAACAGTGAGAGTTTTACTTCTTCTTTTCCAATCTGGATTCTTTTTATTTCTTTTCCTGCTCTGATTGCTGTGGCCAAAACTTCCAAAATTATACTGAATAGTAGTGGTGAAAATGAGCACTCTTTCCTTGTTCCTGACTTTAAGGGAAATGCTTTATATTTTTCACCATTGAAGATAATGTTAGCTGTGGGTTTGTCATATATAGCTTTTATTATATTGTGGTATGTTTCTTCTGTTCCTGCTTTCTGGAGAGTTTTTGTCATTAATGGTTGTTGAATTTTGTCAAAATTTTTCTCTGCATTTATTGAGATTATCATATGGCTTCTGTTTTTCAGTTTGTCAATGTGGTGTATTATTGATTGATTTGTGGATATTGAAGAATCCTTGCATCACTGGGTTAAGGTCCACTTGGTCATGAGGTATGATTTTTTAATGTGTTGCTGGATTCTGATTACTAGAATTTTGTTAAGGATTTTTGCATCTATGTTCATCAGTGATATTGGCCTGTAGTTTTCTTTTTTTGTGGTGTCTTTGTCAGGTTTTGGTATTAGGGTGATGGTGGCCTCATAGAATGAGTTTGGAAGTTTACCTTCCTCTGCAATTTTCTGGAATAGTTTCAGTAAGATAGGTGTTAGCTCTTCTCGAAATTTTTGGTAGAATTCAGCTGTGAAGCCGTCTGGACCTGGGCTTTTGTTTTCTGGAAGATTTCTGATTACAGCTTCAATTTCTGTGCTTGTGATGTCTCCGTTAAGATTTTCTATTTCTTCCTGGTTCAGTTTTGCAAAGTTGTGCTTTTCTAAGAATTTGTCCATTTCTTCCCAGTTGTCCATTTTATTGGCACATGGTGCTGATAGTAGTCTCATGATTCTTTGTATTTCTGTGTTGTCTGTTGTGATCTCTCCATTTTCATTTCTAATTTTGTTGATTTGATTTTTCTCCCTTTGTTTCTTGACGAGTCTGGCTAATGGTTTGTCAATGTTATTTATCCTGTCAAAGAACCATCTTTTGGTTTTGTTGATTTTTGCTATGGTCTCTTTTGTTTCTTTTGCACTTATTTCTGCTCTAATTTTTAAGATTTCTTTCCTTCTACTAAGCCTGGGGTTCATAATATTTTCCTTTCCAAGTTGCTTTAGGTGTAGAGTTAGGTTATTTATTTGACTTGTTTCCTGTTTCTTGAGATATGCCTCTATTGTTATGAACCTTCCCCTTAAAACTACTTTTACAGTGTCCCACAGGTTTGGGTTGTTATGTTTTCATTTTCATTCATTTCTATTGATATTTTGATTTCTTTTTTTATTTATTATGTTATTTGTTGGTTATTCAGCAGTGTGTTTTTCAGCTTCCATATGTTGGAATTTTAATAGTCTTTCTCCTGTAATGGAGATCTAATCTTACTGCATTGTGGTCAGAAAAGATGCTTGGAATGATTTCAATGTTTTTGAATTTACTGAGGCTAGATTTATGGCCCAGGATGTGATCTATCCTGGAGAAAGTTCCGTGGGCCCTTGAGAAAAAGGTGAAATTCATTGTTTTGGAGTGAAATGTCCTATAGATATCAATTAGGTGTAACAGATCTATTGTATCATTTAAGGTTTGTGTTTCCTTGTCAATTTTCTGCTTAGTTGTTTTATCCATAGGTGTGAGTGGGGAATTAAAGTCTCCCACTATTATTGTGTTATTGTTAATTTCCCCTTTCATACTTGTTAGCATTTGTCTTACATATTGTGGTGATCCTAGGTTGGGTGCACATGTATTGATAATTGTTATATTTTCTTCTTGGATTGATCCTTTGATCATTATGTAGTGTCCTATTTTGTGTCTATTCACAGCCTTTGTTTTAAAGTCTATTTTATTTGATATGAGTATTGCTACTCCTGCTTTCTTTTGGTCTCTATTTGTGTGGAATATCTTTTTCCAGCCCTTCACTTTCAGTCTGTATGTGTCCCTTGTTTTGAGGTGGATCTCTTGTAGACTGTATAGGGGTCTTGTTTTTGTATCTACTCAGCCAGTCATTGTCTTTTGTTTGGGGCATTCAACCCATTTACGTTTTAGGTAATCATTGATAAGTATGATCTTGTTACCATTTACCTTATTGCTTTAGGTTTGAGTTTATACACCCTTTCTGTGTTTCCTGTGTAGAGAAGATCCTTTACAATTTGTTGGAGAGCTGGTTTGGTGGTACTGAAATCTCTCAGCTTTTGCTTGCCTGTAAAGCTTTTGATATTTCCTTCATATTTGAATGAGATCCTTGCTGAGTACAGTAATCTGGGCTGTAGGTTATTTTCTTTCTTTGCTTTAAGTATGTCTTGACATTCCCTCCTGGTCTGAAGAGTTTCTATTGAAAGATCAGCTGTTATTTTTATGGGCATCCCCTTGTGTGTTATTTGTTTTTTTTTTCCTTGTTGCTTTTAATATTTGGTTTTTGTGTTTGATATTTGTTAATTTGATTAATATGTGTCTTGGGGTGTTTCACCTTTGATTTATCCTGGTTGGGACTCTTTGGGTTTCTTGGACTAAGGTGATTGTTTCTTTCCCATTTTAGGAAAATTTTAAACTATTTTCTCCTCAAGTATTTTCACATGGTGTTTCTTTTTGTCCTCTTCTGGAATTTCTATGATTCAAATATTGGGGCATTTGATATTGTCCCAGAGGTCTCTGAGATTGTCCTCATTTCTTTTAATTTGTTTTTCTTTTTTCTCCCTGTTTCATTTCTTTCTAACGTTATATCTTCTACCTCACTTATCTTCTGCCTCCATTATTCTACTGTTGGTTCTCTCCAGAGTGTTTTTGATCTCATTTATTGCAATATTCATCATATATTGACTCCTTTTAATTTCTTCTACATCCTTGTTAAACCTTCTTGCATCTTCCCAGTCCTTGTCTCCAGGCTATTTATCTGTAACTCCATTTTTTTTTTTTCAAGATTTTGGATCATTTTCACTATCATTATTTGGAATTCTTTATCTGGCAGATTCCCTATCTCTTCCTCTTTTGTTTGGCTTGGTGGGAATTTATCCTGTTCCTTTACCTGCTGTGTATTCCTCTGCCTCTTCATCTTGTTTATATTGCTGTATTTGGGGTGGCCCTTCTGTATTCTGACATTTTTTTGGAGTTCTCTTTATCATGGAATTTCCTCACTGAGGGTTGTGTTATATGGGTGGCTTGTCAAGGTTTCCTGGTTAGGGAAGCTTGTGTCCGTGTTCTGGTGGGTGGAGCTGGATTTCGTCTCTATGGAGTGCAATGAAGCGTCCAGTAATGAGTTATGAAATATCAGTGGGTTTGGATTTGACTTTGGGCAGCCTGCATATTGAAGCTCAGGACTATGTTCTTGTGTTGCTGGAGAATTTGCATGGTTTGTCTTGCTCTGGAACTTGTTGGGCCTTGGGTGGTGCTTGGTATCAGTGTAGGTATGGAGGCATTTGATGAGCTCCTGTCAATTAATGTTCCCTGGAGTCAGGAGTTCTCTGATGTCCTTAGGATTTGTACTTAAGGCTCATGCCTCTTGTTTTGAGTCTTATTTTTACAGTAGCCTCAAGACTTCTCCATCTATAGAGCACCATTCATAGAACACCTAGGTTAATGATGAAAAGTTTCTCCACCTTGAGGGACACCCAGAGAGGTTCCCAGAGTTACATGGAGAAGAGAAGAGGGAGGTAGGAGTTAGAGTTTACCCATATGAGATGAGGTGGAATGAAAAGAGGAGAGAGCAAGCTAACCAGTAATCACTTCCTTGTGTGCTCCACGGTCTGAACTTCTCAGAGATGTTCATGGAGTTACACAGAGAAGAGAAGAGGAAGGAAGGTGACAAAGGTGTCTAGGAGGATAAAGGAGGGAATCAAAGAAGAGAGACAGATCCAGCCAGTAATCATTTCCCTGAGTGTTCTCACCGTCTGGAACACACAAAGAGATCCACAGAGTGGGGGAGAGAAGAGAAGGAGGAAGGAGGAGATAGAGGCGACCTGGTGGAGGAAAAGGAGAGTCCAAATGGGGAGATAGCAGTCAAGCCAGTAATCTCTGTCAAAAGTAAAACTGGGTACTGAAGATTGGGTTCTTAAAGGTACAAAATTGATAACAAATACCAGAAAGCAAAGATTAAAAATCTACAGTAGAAATCGTATTTTCAAAAATACAATATTAAAGGAAATCACCATAAAGTTATATATATATTTATATATATATATATATATGAAGTTTCCTTTAAAAAATAAGGTTTTTTTTTTGCAAAGTAATAGTAGTTATAAAAGTGCAAATGAAAGGATTAATAGAGAATTTAAATTCATAAAAATTAAAAACATTATAGAATGATAATAGTAAAAATATATCTAAGACTTTCTCTGGTGTTGTTGTGGACAGTATGGGGTCAGTTCATTTTCAGACAGTTCTTTGATCTGGCTTATACTTCTCAAGATCTATAGGCCCCTTCCTATATTCAGTTCAGTATCTCAGGCGTGTCTGACTCTTTGCGACCCCATGAATCACAGTACACCAGGCCTCCTTGTAAATCACCAACTACTGAAGTTCACTCAAAGTCATGTCCATCAAGTCAGTGATGCCATCAGGCCATCTCATCCTCTGTCGTCCCTTTCTCCTCCTGCCCCCAATCCTCCCCACATCAGAGTCTTTTCCAGTGAGTCAACTCTTCTCATGAAGTAGCCAAAATACTGGAGTTTTAGCTTTAGCATCAGTCCTTCCAATGAAAACCCAAGACTTATTTCCTTTAGAATGGACTGGTTGGATCTCCTTGCAGTCTAAGTGTTGGGGTCCTTTAATAGACCAGAACCTGGTGGTCCAGAGGTGATGATAAGAATGTGAAGACAGAAAGAGGCTGATACTCTTGGTTTACACAGAAAACCAATGAAGTCCTTGACACAGGACTTGCCTCTCTCACAAATGCACTGGGTGACCTCTGTAGGGAGTGAAGGCACGGATTACCTTCTCAAGAGAGTCTTAGAAGCCCGGACAGGAAACTGAGCAAGACGGTCTCTGTGCTCCAGGGAATCAGCTGAAAAGAGAGAGAAAAAAAGACACGGGACCCAAGTCTGATGGAGCAAAGGTGCCTTAATGATTTTTCTGTGAGTATATATAAGCTGTAGTACAAGAAGTTTCTTTCATCAATGATAAAAATCAGAAAACCAAATGTACAGTAAGCGTGACCAAGGGAACAAGGGATGATTATGGTCACAAGATCAGGAGACAATCTACATCTTAAAAAAGGAGATTGAGACTAAGCAGTTTTGTCATAAAGTGAGTTTACTGAAGGAGATTCAAGACTGTCTCACACAATGACCCCAGTTCCTGGGAGTGGCTTGCTGTTCTGCATACAAAGAAACAAAGGACTTGTGAGAAACAGCATGTAGGAATCCTCCTGCGAAACATTCCCTGAAATCCAATGGACTCTCAAGAGTCTTCTCCAACACCACAGTTCAAAAGCATCGATTGATCGGCACTCAGCTTTCTTCCCAGTCCAACTCTCACATCCATACATGACCACTGGAAAAACCATAACCTTGACTAGACGGACTTTGTTGGCAAAGTAATGTCTCTGCTTTTTTATGCTGTCTTGGTTGATCATAACTTTAATTCCAAGGAGTAAGTGTCTTTTAATTCCATGACTGCAATCACCATCTGCTGTGATTTTGGAGACCAAAAAAAAACAAAGTCTGACACTGTTTCCACTGTTTCCCCATCTATTTCCCATGAAGTGATAGGACCGGATGCCATGATCTTCTTTTTCTGAATGTTGAGCTTTAAGCCAACATAAATATAACCCTGTATGCAAGACAGCAAAAGAGACAGAGATGTATAGAACGGATTTTTGAACTCTGTGGGAGAGGGAGAGGGTGGGATGAGTTGGGAGAATGACATTGAAACATTTATACTATCATGTAAGAAAAGAATCGCCAGCCTATGTTTCATACAGGATACAGGATGCTTGAGGCCAGTGCATGGGGAAGATCCACAGAGATGATATTGGGTGGGAGGTTAAAGGGGGGTTCAGGATTAGGAACTCATGTACACCCGTGGTGGATTCATGTCAATGTATGGCAAAAGCAATACAGTATTGTAAAGCAAAATAAAGTAAAAATGAAAAATAAAAAAAATAAAAATAAATAAAACCAGCTTGAACATCTGAAAGTTCACTGTTCACGTATTGCTGAAGCCTGGCTTGGAGAATGTTGAGCATTACTTTACTAGAGTGTGATAAGAGTGCAATTGCACAGTAGTTTGAGCATTCTTTGGCATTGCCTTTCTCTGGGATTGGAATGAAAACTGACCTTTTCCAGTCCTGTGGCCACTGCTGAGTTGTTCAAATTTGCTGGCATATTGAGTGCAGCACTTCCACAGCATCATCTTTCAGGATTTGAAACAGCTCAACTGGAATTTCATCACCTCCACTAGCTTTGTTCATAGTGATGCTTTCTAAGGCCCTTTTGACTTCACATTCCAGGATGTCTGGTTCTAGGTGAGTGATCACACCATCATGATTATCTGGGTCCTGAAGATATTTTTCATACAGTTCTTCTGTATACCTCTACATTCTCTCCACCTCTTAATATCTTCTGCTTCTGTTATAATAGTCTGCCTCTAATATCCCCCTTCTACATTAAAAGTACTCTAGAACATTCACATGTCCCCATTGACCATCTGCCCATGTCTTCCTCTGCCCATTTTTCAATTGCATTGTATCTTTTGTTTTTGTCGTTCTTGAGTTGTATGAGATGCTTGTATATATTTGGAAATGAAGCCCTTGTTGGTCCCATCACTTGTGAATATTTTCTCTTAGCAGGACTGGTTTATTTTATAACAGAAAGTGTGTACTTTTAGCCCCCTTCATCCACTGTAGATGTCTTTGTCCATCCAATTTATTTCACCTAACCTATTTCCCTGAACATCCATCCACATAGTCTCAAATGGAAGTATTTCTTCTTTGTCATGAATGATAGTCCTGTGTGTGTACCTTGTGTGCTGTGTGTGTGTGTGTGTGTGTGTGTGTGTGTGTGTGTGTGTGTGTATACAGCTTTCCTGGTGACTCAGCAGTGAAAACAACCTGCCTGCAAGGCAGGAGAGATAAGAGATGTGGGTTCGATCCCTGGTCGGGAAGATCCCCTGGAGGAGGCCATGGTGACCCACTCCACTATTCTCTAGTGGAGCATCCCATGGAGAGAGGAGCCCGGCAGACTACAGTCTATGGGGTCGCAAAAGAATCAGAAACGACTGAGGGACTGAGCACACATTTCAGCCTATCTCCTCTGCATCTTTTTTTAATCTCATATTCTTTTCAGGACTGAGACATAGTGGGTCATACAGCAAATGTATGTTTCACTTCTTAGAAACTCCTAAACTGATTCCCAAAAGGGCTATATCATTTTACATCCTCGCCAGCCATGTAAGAAGGCTCCACTTTCTATCCGCTCCAACACTTTGGTACGCTTAGTATTTTTTATTACGGCCATTCTAGTTGCCATTAAAACAAAATGTGACCAACCAGAGGAAGATACTCACAATGTATCAAACACTAAGAGCATATTAAAAAACAATATGTGTAATCAGGGATGTGACAAAAACTGGAAGTCTAGATGCTCAATGAGTAAGAGACATTCTGAACTGGGTTAGAAGGGCTAAGGAGTTTTGAAACCTATCTGTATTGTGAAGAATCAGATACACGTTAATAGGTAAGAGCACATAGTAATCCAAGTGGAGAGCTCAAGGAATTATCAAGAAGCCCATACCCACACTCAGTGAAGAAATACATACATTATCTCCATTTCCTTATCTATCTTTATATTTGCTCATCTCAGAATGCATCCTTCCCAAACATTCTGCCTGATTTTCAAGAGAGAAATCATGCAGTAGGCATCCCTGTGTGATAGCCTTCCGTCACTCACACAGTTTATGAACTTTGTTTCTTTAATAATGTCTGGCTGTTCAACAGAGATAAGCCTGATTTGTTGAAAGAAAAAAGACTTCATTGACATGTGAAACAATGGAGGATTAATTCTGGCAGAAAAAATACATTCATACCCAGTGGGCAGTAAAGCGATTCATTCTCCATATGTCTCCACAGCTGTGAAGGTGTATGAGTTTTTAAAAACAGGGAAAAAGATTCCACTCCAAGAAAATGTTTAGAGCAATAGGCACCAACCTTGGTGGCTCCAGGCATGGTTTCATGGGGGTGATGATTCAAATGCATTACATTTACTATGCAGTATTATTTCTATTATTATGACATCAGCTCCACCTCAGATCATCAGACATTAGATCTCTTGAAGAATTTTCCACAGTGTGCACTGATCCTGGTGTGTTGCAGTCCAGGGGATGAAAAATAGTTGGACATGATATAGTGATTGAACTGAACAAGGTCAAAGGCATTGGCCTAATCCATAAAGCAGAAGTAAATATTTTTTCTGGAATTCCCTTGCTTTTTCTTTTCTTTAAAAAATATAAATTTATTTATTTTAATTGTAGGTTAATTACTTTACAATATTCTTTTGCCCTTGCCATACATCAGCATGAATCCGCCACAGGTATACATGTGTTCCCCATCCTGAAACCCATACCCTCCTCCTTCCTCATACCATTGCTTTTTCTATGAACCAATGGATGTTGGCAATTTGATCTCTACTTCTAGCTTTTATAAATCCAGCCTGAACATCTGGAAATTCCAGGTTCACATACTGCTGAAGCCTTACTTGGAGAATTTTGAACATTAGTCTGCTGGCGTGTGAGATGAGTGCAGTTGTGTAGAAGTTTGAACATTCTTTGGCATTGCTCTTTGGGATTGGAACAAAAACTGACCACACGCCAGAAACGTCAGTTTTCAATAGGGTATTACTCAGTCATAAAAAGGAACACATTATAGTCAGTTCCAATGAAGTGAATGAATCTAGAGCCTATTACAAAGTAAAATTAGTCAGAAAGCAAAAGATATATATTGTATACTAATGCATTTATAAAGAATCTAGAAAGATGTTACTGAAGCATTTATTTGCAGGGATGCAAGTGAGAAACAGACATAAAGAACAGAATAATGGACATGGGGAGAGGGGAGGAAGAGGATGAGATGTATGGAGATAGTAATATAGAAACTTACATTACCATATGTAAAACAGAAAGCCAACAGGAATTCACTGTATGTCTCAGGAAACTCAAACAGGGGCTCTGTACCAACCTAAGGAAGTGGGATGGGCAGGGAGATGCAAGGGAGGTTCAAGAGGGAGGACATATATGTATACCTATGACTAAAAGAATAAAATTCTGTACAGCCATTACATTAAAAACTTATTCATGCTCTACTTAAGAGCCATTACATTAAAATTTTTAAAATTATTAAATTAAAAAAAAGATTAAAAAGAAATAAACTGAAAAAACAAAATTTGAAATGACTCAAATATTTATCAACTTTTGAAAGAAAAAATAAAACATTCAATGCAATATTATTTGGCTAGAAAATGCATGGAGTTCTAATATAAGCTATAACATGCTAGAGCTTTAAAATGATTATGTTAAGTAAAAGAAAAAAGGCACAAAAGGCTGTATATTGCATTATTCCATTCATGTAAATAAATATGTCCCAGGTTAGGTAATTCTCTAAAGACAGAAAATAGAGTTGTGGATATCAGGGCCCAGATGAGGGGGAAAATGGAAAATGTCTGCCACCTGGACAGTGTTTCCCATTGGAGTGATGAAAATATTTTAGAATGAGACTACAGTTGTGGTTGTGCTTGGTAAATCATGGTACATGAACAACATGTCGATAAATTTAAAGTTTCTTATATAAACTATTAAACTTAACGTCTATGTCCAGGAAAATCATCCTTCAAATATAAAGGAGCAGTAGATATTCTTGTACAAACGAAACATTGGAGCACTCATTCTCAGCAGATATCTGGTCCGTAAGAAATATTAAAATTAGTTATTTACCAAAAATAAGATGATATTAAAGATAAATTATGAGTTAAGCAAGAGAGTAATAATAAAGAAATGTAGGCCAAATAAAATGAAAGTATTTTTCTTATTATTAATTGGTAACGATAAACAACAGACTGATTCCAAATAGGAAAAGGAGTATATCAAGGCTGTATATTGTCACCCTGCATATTTAACTTATAAGCAGAGTACAGCATGAGAAACTTTGGACTGGAAGAAATACAAGCTGGAATCAAGATTTCCGGGAGAAATATCAGTAACCTCAGATATGCAGATGACACCACCCTTATGGCAGAAAGTGAAGAGGAGCTAAAGGGCCTCTTGATGAAAGTGAAAGAGGAGAGTGAAAAAGTTGGCTTAAAGCTCAACATTCAGAACACGAAGATCATGGCTTCTAGTCCCATCGCTTCATGAGAAATAGATGGGGAAACAGTGGAAACAGTGTCAGACTTTATTTTTGGGGGGCTCCAAAATCACTGCAGATGGTGACTGCAGTCATGATATTAAAAGATGCTTACTACTTGGAAGAAAAGTTACGACCAACCTAGACAGTACATTCAAAAGCTGAGACATTACTTTGCCGACTAAGGTCCATCTTGTCAAGGCTATGGTTTTTCCTGTGGTAATGTATGGATGTGAGTGTTGGACTGTGAAGAAGGCTGAGCACCGAAGAATTAATGCTTTTAAACTGTGGTGTTGGAGAAGACTCTTGAGAGTCCCGTGGACTGCAAGGAGATCCGACCAGTCCATTCTGAAGGAGATCATCCCTGGGATTTCTTTGGAATGAGTGATGCTAAAGCTGAAACTCAAGTACTTTGGCCACCTCATGATAAAAGTTGACTCATTGGAAACGACTCTGATGTTGGGAGGGACTGAGGATAGGAAGAGAAGGGGAAGACCGAGGATGAGATGGCTGGATGTCATCACGGACTTGATGGACGTGAGTCTGCGTTAACTCCAATAGATGATAATGAACAGGGAGGCCTGGCGTGCTGTGATTCATGGGGTCACAAAGAGTCAGACATGACTGAGTAACTGAACTCAACTGAAATGCTTGTTTGGGCTTCTCCGTCTTTACTTTTCACTGGTTATGAATATTCATAATTAAAGTCGGTTTCTTGCACATACGATGTATTTTGGCTCAGCGGTAAAATATCCACCTTCAATGCAGGAGCTGTAGCAGATGAGAATTGCATCTCTGGGTCAGGAAGATCCCCTAGAGGACAACTTGGCAACTCACTCCAGTATTCTTGCCTGAAGAATCCCCATAGATAGAGGAGCCTGGTGCGCTTACAGTACATGGCATGACAATGAGTTTTATACAACTGAGTAACTAAGCAACAACAGACACACATTCCAAACAGAAATTCTGAAGATGCTACAAAGAGTTGAGAAAATCCTGAGCCTAAACAGAGAGAAATGAATACCTAGACACTAGAACGGAATTATAAAAAAACTAGACTGCAGAGATGAATTATAAAAGGCTTTAGGCAATAAAAGTCTCTCAACAGTAAACAGTGTGTTCAACACAGGAGAGAGGTGTAATTATTAATACTCACTCAATGGAAGCAATTTCTAGTTACATTCATAAATTAAAGGAAACAATGTACAGAAAATAAACATAGTATAAAATCCATTGATCATTTATATCTAATTATGACTGTAAACATGTAAGGGAATTTTTAAGAAAAAACTTCTGCAAAAGATACAGGTTAAGCTACCTCAATTAAGACAATATTCTTTGGTCTATACTTTCAAAATAGCTGACAATTAGGAATACATTTCATTTTAAAACTTTTTTCTAATTCAGCAAGATATTTTACATTGCAAGACAAGAAGATTTTGTACTTTTCAAGCTAAAAAAGACTGTCAGTTCAGTTCAGTCGCTCAGTCGTGTCTGACTCTTTGTGACCCCACGAATTGCAGCACACCAGACCTCCCTGTTCATTACCATCTCTTGGAGTTCACTGAGACTCACGTCCATTGAGTCTGTGATGGCATCCAGCCATCAAATACTTCGTTTGACATATTTAGACATTTAACCATACTGTGTGTCTTTACCTTTACAATCTTTGTGTTATCACTGTGCATTTAGAATAAACTGTTTGAATGTCGGGTGTGTATTTGTACATTCCGTCAGGGACTGCAGGCTGTGCAGGAAGAATTACCAAGGCCTTCCAAACCATGAAGTATTCTCTTTTTAATGGAACAGTGGTAACCATGGCAGCCTGTGTTGGTTTCAGCTGTTTAACAAGGGCTTATCTTAATTAACTCTCTCATAGAAGATAATGAATTTTTAAAGGTAAGTACTTAAACTGTACACCAATGAAACTGTAGGTATATATTTATACACATATATACACATATGTGTGTATGTATTTATATATATATATATATATAAAACTCTGTACCTTGTAAATATATATAAAATATTAAAACCTCACATTAATGACAAGAAATTTTTAAAATTTAAAGCAACAAAATTGGTTTTGGAGAGGAAAAGTGCTTAATTACTGACATTATTTTAGAATAATGGAGTATGGAGGTGATAATCAAAACAGAACCAGTGTTTACCTGGTTTTATTCTTGTAGTAAAACTCTTACCTTTGGAGTGGGGTATCTCTTCATGGCTGCTCCAGCAAAGCACAGCCGCTGCTCCTTACTTTGGATGAGGGGTATCTCCTTACCACCACTGTTCCTGCCCTTCAATGTGGGATAGTTCCTCTAGGCCCTCCTGAGCCTGTGCAGCCACTGCTCCTCAGGTGGCTCCTCTGCCACCACTAGCCTCAGGCTTGGGTTCCACGAGGCTCTTCAGGGTCACTGCCCCTTGCCTTGGGCATGAGATGGCTCCTCCCAGCTGCCGTCCCTGGCCTCGGGCTCCTGGTGGCTCCCCAAAGTCACAGTCCCTGGCCTCGAGCACAAGGTGGCTTCTTCTGCCCACCCCTGACCTCAGACTTGGGATGTCTCCTCCCAGCTGCCACTGGCCTTGGATGCAGGGTAGTTCCACCAAGCTGCCACCCCTGAACTTGGACATGGGGTAGCTCCTCCCGGCCATTCCTGTGTCATTGCAGCCTGGCACTCTAGGCTACTGCCTTAGAGAGCTGGGCCAGCACACTAAGCGCAGGCAGTGGTGAGAGCCATGCCGACACATTAAGCACAGGCAGCTGTGGAAGCCAGGGCCAAGGTAAGAGAAACCCAAGTAAGATGGTAGGTGTTGCAAGAGGGCATCAGAGTGCAGAAATACTTAAACCATACTCACAGAAAACTAGTCAATCTAATCACACTAGGACCACAGCCTTGCTAACTCAATGAAACCAATCAATCCCTGCAGGGCAATCCAAGATGGGCGAGTCATGGTGGAAAGGGCTGACAGAATGTGGTCCACTGGACAAGGGAATGGCAAGCCACTTCAGTATTCTTTCCTTGAGAATGCCATGAACAGAATGAAAAGTCAAAATGATAGGATATCAAATGAGTAACTCCCCAGGTCATTAGGTGCCCAACATGCTACTGGAGATCAGTGGAGAAATAACTCCAGAAAGAATGAAGGGATGGAGCCAAAGCAAAACAAACAAACAAACAAACAAACAAACAAAAACAAACAAACAAACAAAAAAAAACACACAGTTGTGCCTGTGACTGGTGATAGAAGCAAGATCCAATGCTGTAAAGAGCAATATTGCATAGGAATGTGGAATGCCAGGACCATGAATCAAGGCAAATTGGAAGTGGTCAAACAAGAGATGGCAAGGGTGAATATCAACATTCTAGGAATCAGTGAACTAAAATGGACTGGAATGGGTGAATTTAACTCAGATGACTACTATATCTACTACTGCAGCAGGGATACCTCAGAAGAAATGGCGCAGCCATCATGTTCAACAAATGAGTCTGAAATATTCGTCTCCAAGGCAAAACATTCCATCTCACCGTTATCTAAGTCTATGCCCCAAAAACTAATGCTGAAGAAGCTGAAGTTGAACAGTCTTATTAAGATCTACAAGAGCTTTAAGAACTAACAGCCCCTCCCCCCCAAAAAAATGTACTTTTCATTATCGGGAACTGGAATGCAAAAGTAGGAAGTCAAGAAACACCTGGAGTAACAGGCAAATTTAGCCTTGGAAAGTGGAATGAAGCAGGGTAAAGACTAATAAAGTTTTGCCAAGAAAATGCACTGGTCATAGCAAACACCCTCTTCCCACAACACAAGAGAAGACTCTACACATGGACATCACCAGGTGGTCAACACCGAAATCAGATTGATTATATTTTTTGCAGCCAAAAAAATGGAGAAGCTCTATACTGCCAACAAAAACAAGACCAGGAGCTGACTATGGCTCAGATCATGAACTCCTTATTATCAAAATCAGACTCAAATTGAAGAAAGTAGGGAAACCAGCTATACCATTCAGGTATGACCTAAATCACATCCCTTATGATTATACAGTGGAAGTTAGAAATAGATGTAAGGGCCTAGATCTGATAGATAGAGTGCCTGATGAACTATGGAATGAGGTTCGTGACACTGTACAGGACACAGGGATCAAGACCATCCCCATGGAAAAGAAATGCAAAAAAGCAAAATGGCTGTCTGGGGAGGCCTTACAAATAGCTGTGAAAAGAAGAGAGGCGTAAAGCAAAGGAGAAAAGGAAAGATATAAGCATCTGAATGCAGAGTTCCAAAGAATAGCGAGAAGAGACAAGAAAGCCTTCTTCAGCGATCAATGCAAAGAAATAGAGGAAAAGAATAGAATGGGAAAAACTAGAGATGTCTTCAATAAAATTAGAGACACCAAGTGAACATTTCATGCAAAGATGGGCTTGAAAAAGGACAGAAATGGTATTGACCTAACAGAAGCAGAATATATTAAGAAGACGTGGCAAGAATACATGGAAGAACTGTACAAAAAAGATCTTCACGACCCAGATAATCATGATGATGTGATCAGTAATCTATAGTCAGACATTTTGGAATGTGAAGTCAAGTGGGCCTTAGAAAATATCACTACGAACAAAGCTAGTGGAGGTGATGGAATTCCAGGTGAGCTGTTTCAAATCCTGGGAGATGATGCTGTGAAAGTGCTGTACTCAATATGCCAGCACATTTGGAAAACTCAGCAGTGGCCACAGCTTTGGAAAAGGTCAGTTTTTATTCCAATTCCAAAGAAGGGCAATGCCAAAGAATGCTGACTACCACACAATTTCACTCATCCCACATCCTAGTAATGTTCAAAGTTATCCAATCCAGGTTCAGCAATATGTGCACTGTGAACTCCCTGATGTTCAAGCTGGTTTCAGAAAAGGCAGAGAAACTATAGATCAAATTCCCAACATCTGCTGGATCACGGAAAAACCAAGGGAGTTCCAGAGGAACATCTATTTCTGCTTTATTGATTATACCAAATCCTTTGACTGTGTGGATCACAATAAACTTTGGAAAATTCTGAAAGAGATGGGAATACTAGACCACCTAACCTGCCTCTTGAGAAATCTGTATGCAGGTCAGAAAGCAACAGTTAGAACTGGACATAGTACAACAGAATGCTTCCAAATAGGAAAAGGAGTATGTCAAGGCTGTATATTGTCCCCCTGTTCATTTAACTTATAATCAGAGTACATCATGAGAAACTCTGGAATGGAAGAAACAAGCTGGAATCAAGATTACTGGGAGAAATAGCAATAACCTCAGTTATGCAGATGACACCATTCTTATGGAAGAAAGTGAAGAGTAACTAAAATGCTTCTTGATGAAAGTGAAAGAGGAAAGTGAAAAAGTTGGCTTAAAGCTCAACATTCAGAAAATTAAGATCATGGTATTCGGTCCCATCAGTTTATGGAAAATAGAAGGGGGAAAAGTGGAAACAGTGTCAGACTTTATTGGGGGGGGGGCTCCAAAGTCACTGCAGATGGTGACTGCAGCCATGAAATTAAAGGACGCTTACTTCTTGGAAGAAAAGTTATGATCAATCTAGATAGTATATTCAAAAGCAGGGACATTACTTTGACGACTAAGGTCCATCTAGTCAAGGCTATGGTTTTTCCTCTGGTCACGTGTGTATGTGAGAGTTGGACTGTGAAGAAGGCTGAGCGCTGAAGAATTGATGCTTTTGGACTGTGGTGTTGGAGAAGACTCTTGAGAGTCCCTTGGACTGCAAGGTGATCCAACCAGTTCATTATGAAGATCAGCCCTGAGATTTCTTTGGAAGGGATGAAGCTAAAGCTGAAATTCTAGTACTTTGGCCACCTCATGCAAAGAGTTGACTCATTGAAAAATACTCTGATCCTGGGAGGGATTGGGGGCAGGAGTAGAAGGAGACGACAGAGGATGAAATAGCTGGATGGCATAATGGACTCTATGAACGTGAGTCTGAGAGAACTGTGGGAGTTGTCGATGGACAGGGAGTCCTGGCATGCTACGATTCAAGTTGTCTCAAAGAGTCGGACACGACTGAGCGACTGGGGTGAACTGAACTGAACTGAACTGACGTGTTTGTGAAAGTGAGAATCATTCTACTTTCCTCCTACACGGTGGTCTTAAAGCATATTGAAGACCATTTAATTCTGGGCCACCTACCAGAAATCTTTTCCATCCCACCTCCTTTCTCAGTTTTCACATAGCTCTCCTTAGTTTTCTTGATCCAGTCTTAAACCACTGTCTTCAGGCTGAGACTGCACTGAATACACTTTTTGTTTCAAGTCTAGGACTCATGGTCACCTCACTAGATGTAGTACCCATGTTTGCATTTTAAGAGGGTGATGGGGATAAGGCAGATATGCTTCAGGTTGTGCTGGGTGATCCCATGAAGGAAATGACCACCTGTTACTGAATAGTATTCCCAGGAAGGGGTGGTTATTGACCAATGGTGTGTGAACCTGGTGTGCAAAGGTCTTCTCAACATGTGCCCCAACAAATTTCTTTTCTCGTCTTGTTTTCCTGCTGGCATCTCCATTGGAGCTCACCTCACAGTGGAGACCTTGTTGGAATTCCTTTCCATGAAGAGCTACCACAGCTTCCAGCTTACTGGAGGAAACACTGAGTAATCATGTCCTGTGCATCTAGTTCCCAAGGTCTCTCATTGAGGTGATTGGCTGTGGAGGAAAGAGGAATGAGTTGTGTGTTTCCTCTCTGCACCTGGGTATACAGTGTTTTGTCTTAGTGGGATTTCCTGGGTTTCCTGTGAAGTTGTCACTTCCTGATATCTCAGTTCAGTTCAGTTCAGTCACTCAGTCGTGTCTGACTCTTTGTGACCCCATGAATCGGAGCACGCTAGGCCTCCCTGTTCATCACCATCTCTCGCAGTTCACTCAGACTCACGTCCATCATGATGAGTCCGTGATGCTATCCAGGCATCTCATCCTCAGTCGTCCCCTTCTCCTCCTGCCTTCAATCCCTCCCAGCATCAGAGTCTTTTCCAATGAGTCAACACTTCACACGAGGTAACCAAAGTACTGAAGTTTCAGCTTTAGCATCATTCCTTCCAAAGAACACCCAGTGTTGATCTTCAGAATGGACTGGTTGGATCTCCTTGCAGTCCAAGGGACTCTCAAGAGTTTTCTCCAACACCACAGTTCAAAAGCATCAATTCTTCGGCGCTCAGACTTCTTCACAGTCCAACTGTCACATCCATACATGATCACAGGAAAAACCATAGCCTTGACTAGACGAACCTTAGTCGGCAAAGTAATGTCTCTGCTTTTGAATATGCTAGCTAGGTTGGTCATAACTTTTCTTTCAAGGAGTAAGCATCTTTTAATTTCATGGCTGCAGTCACCATCTGCAGTGATTTTGGAGCCCAAAAAAATAAAGTCTGACACTGTTTCCCCATCTATTTCCCATGAAGTGATGGAACCAGATGCCATGATCTTCGTGTTCTGAATGTTGAGCTTTAAGTCAACTTTTTCACTTTCCTCTTTCACTTTCATCAAGAGGCCCTTTAGCTCCTCTTCACTTTCTGCCATAAGGGTGGTGTCATCTGCATATCTGAGATTGTTGGTATTTCTCCCGGCAATCTTGATTCCAACTTGTGTTTCTTCCAGCCCAGGGTTTCTCATGATGTACTCTGCATATAAGTTAAATAACCAGGGTGACAATATACAGCCTTGAGGTACTCCTTTTCCTATTTGGAACCAGTCTGTTGTTCCATGTCCAGTTCTAACTGTTTCTTCCTGACCTGCATACAGATTTCTCAAGAGGCAGGTTAGGTGGTCTGGTATTCCCATCTCTTTCAGAATTTTCCAAATTTTATTGTGATCCACACAAGTCAAAGGATTTGGCATCGTCAATAAAGCAGAAATAGAAATTTTACTGGAACTCTTTTGATTTTTCCATGATCCAGCGGATCCTGATGTCTACTGGTTGCTTACTCACCCTGGATGCATCACACTGCTTAAAATTTTAAGAGGTAGAAGAAAGCACACCATAAACAAACCCAAAAGATGACTCTTAAAATTTTTAGAACAAAGAATCTAAAAAAAATAGTAAAAAAAGCCTGAACCAACAGTTTCTAAGAAAAATGTACTATCAGCAATTATATGCCAATAAAATGGACAACTTGGAAGAAATGGAAAAATTCTTAGAAAAATACAACTTTTCAAAACTGAACCAGGAAGAAATAGAAAATCATAACAGACCCATCACAAGCATGGAAATTGAAACTGTAATCAGAAATATTCCAGCAAACAAAAGCCCAGGTCCAGATGGCTTCAGAGCTGAATTCTACCAAAAATTTCGAGAAGAGCTAACACCTATCTTACTGAAGCTATTCCAGAAAATTTCAGAGGAAGGTAAACTTAGAAACTCATTCTATGAGGCCACCATCACCTTAATACCAAAACCTGACAAAGACACCACAAAAAAAAAAAAAAAGAAACTACAGGCCAATATCACTGATGAACATAGATGCAAAAATCCTTAACAAAATCCTAGCAATCAGAATCCAGCAACACATTCAAAAGATCATACACCATGACCAAGTGGGCTGTATCCCATGGATGCAAGGATTCTTCAATATCCGCAAATCAATCAATGTAATTCATCACATTAACAAACTGAAAAATAAAAATCATATGATTATTTCAATAGATGCAGAAAAAGCCTTTGACAAAATTCAACATCCATTTATGATAAAAACGCTCCAGAAAGCAGGAATAGAAGGAACGTTCCTCAACATAATAAAAGCTATATATGACAAACCCACAGCTAACATTATCCTCAATGGTGAAAAATTGAAACCATTTCCCCTAAAGTCAGGAACAAGACAAGGGTGTTCACTCTCACCACTATTATTCAATATCATACTGGAAGTTTTGGCCACAGCAATCAGAGCAGAAAAAGAAATAAAAGGAATCCAAATTGGAAAAGAAGAAGTAAAACTCTCACTGTTTGCGGACGACATGATCCTCTATATAGAAAACCCTAAAGACTCGACCAGAAAACTACTAGAGCTAATCAACGAATATCGTAAAGTTACAGGATATAAAATCAACACTCAGAAATCCCTTGAATTCCTATACACTAATAATGAGAAAGTAGAAAAAGAAGTCAAGGGAACAATCCCATTCAACATTGCAACGAAAAGAATAAAATACTTAGGAATATACCTACCTAAAGAAATTAAATACTATATATCGAAAACTAAAAAACACTGATGAAAGAAGTCAAAGAGGACACTAATAGATGGAGAAATATACCATGCTCATGGGTTGGAAGAATCAATATAGTGTAAATGAGTATACTACCCAAAGCAATCTACAGATTCAATGCAATTCTATCAAGTTACCAGCAGTATTTTTCACAGAACTAGATCAAATAATCTCAAGATTTATATGGAAACACAAAAACACTCAAATAGCCACAGCAATCTTGAGAAAGAAGAATGGAACTGGAGGAATCAACTTGCCTGACTTCAGGCTCTACTACAAAGCCACAGTCATTAAGACAGTATGGTACTGGCACAAAGACAGAAATATAGATCAATGGAACAAAATAGAAAGCCCTGAGATTAACCCACACACCTATGAACACCTTATCTTCGACAAAGTAGGCAAGAATATAAAATGGAGTAAAGACAGTCTCTTTAACAGATGGTGCTTGGAAAACTGGTCAACCACTTGTAAAAGAATGAAATTAGACCCCTCTCTAACACCATACACAAAAATAAACTCAAAATGGATTAAAGATCTAAATGTAAGACCAGAAACTATAAAACTTGTAGAGGAAAACATAGGCAAAACAGTCTCCGACATAAATCACAGCAGGATCCTCTATGATCCACCTCCCAATATACTGGAAATAAAAGCAAAAATAAACAAATGGGATCTAATTAAAATTAAAAGATTCTGCACAACAAAGTAAACTATAAGCATGGTGAAAAGACAGCCTTCTGAATGGGAGAAAACAATAGCAAATGAAACAACTGACAAACAACTAATCTCAAAGATATACAAGCAACTTATGCAGCTCAACTCCAGAAAAATAAACGAACCAATCAAAAAATGGGCCAAAGAACTAAATAGGCATCTCTCCAAAGAAGAAATACAGATGGCTAACACACACAGGAAAAGATGCTCAACATCACTTATTATCAGAGAAATGCAAATCAAGACTGCAATGAGGTATCATTTCACACGAGTCAGAATGGCTGCGATCCAAAAGTCTACAAGCAATAAATGCTGGAGAGGATGTGGAGAAAAGGGAACCCTCTTACACTGCTGGTGGGAATGCAAACTAATACAGCCACTATGGAAAACAGTGTGGAGATTCCTTAAAAAATTGCAAATAGATCTGCCTTATGACCCAGCAATCCCACTGCTGGGCACACTCACCGAGGAAACCAGAATTGAAAGAGACACATGTACCCCAATGTTCATTGCAGCACTGTTTATAATAGCCAGGACATGGAAACAACCTAGATGTCCATCAGCAGATGAATGGATAAGAAAGCTGTGGTACATATACACAATGGAGTACTACTCATCCCTTAAAAGGAATAAATTTGACTCAGTTCTAATGAGATGGATGAAATTGGAGCTGATTATACAGAGTGAAGTAAGCCAGAAAGAAAAACACCAATACAGTATACTGA
>SJYE01008813.1:17230-30969 GCA_006408755.1 Eudorcas thomsonii | reverse complement strand
AACTTCCTCCACCTGATGATGGTAATAAGCTGTATAACTGACATCACACTTTGTGGAAGAACAGCATGCCAGGCTTCCCTGTCCCTGCCAATCACCAACTCCAGGAGCTTGCTAAAACTCATGTGCATCGAGTCGGTGATGCCATCCAACCATCTCATCTTCTGTCATCCCCTTTTCTTCAGGCCTTCAATCTTTCCCAACATCAGGGTCTTTTCCAAGGAGTGAGTTCTTCGCATCAGATGGCCAATGTATTGGACCTCCAGCTTCAGCGTCATTCATTTCAAAATATATTCAGCACTGATTTTCTTAGGATTGACTGGTTTGATATCCTTGCAGTCCAAGGGACCCTCAAGAGTTTTCTCCAACACCACAGTTCAAAAGCATCAATTCTTAGGCACTCAGCTTTATTTATACTCCAACTATCACATCCATACATGACTACCAAAAAAGCATTGCTTTGACAACTCAGTCGTTTATTGACAAAATTATTTCTCTATGCTTTAATATGTTGTTTAGGTAGGTCATAGCTTTTCTTCCAAGGAACTAGCGTCTTTTAATTTCATGGCTGCAGTCACCATCTGTAGTGATTTGCACTCCCTCCAGAAACAAAAGTCTGCCACTGTTTTCACATCTATTTTCCATGAATTAATGGAAGTGGATGCCATGATCTTAGTTTTCTGAATGTTGAGTTTTCAGCCAACTTTTTCATTCTCCTCTTTCACTTTCATCAAGAGGCCCTTTAAACAGTTCCTCACTTTCTGCCATAAAAGTGGTGTCATCTGCATATTTGAGGTTATTGATAATTCCCTTGACAATCTTGATTCCAGCTTGTGCATCATCCAGCCCACCATTCCGCATGCCATTTGCTTATAAGATAAATAAGCAAGGTGATGTGATACAGCCTTGATGTACTCCTTTCTAAATTTGCAACCGGTCTGTTGTTCCATGTCCAGTTCTAACTGTTGCTTCTTGACCTGCATACAGATATCTCAGGAGGCAGCACAGGTGGTCTGGTATTCCTATCTTTTGCAGAATTTTCCACAGTTTATTGTGATCCACACAGTCAAAGGCTTTGGCATAGTCAATAAAGTAGAAATAGATATTTTTCTGGAACTCTCTTGGTTTTTTGATGATCTGGCGGGAGTTGGCAAATTGATACCTGGATCAATTTTTTTCTAAAAGCAGCTTGAACATATGAAGTTCACGGTTCACATATTGCTGAAGCCTGGTTTGGAGAATTTTGAGCATTATTTTACTAGCATTTGAGATGAATGCAATTGTGCTGTAGTTTGAGCATTCTTTGGCATTGAGTTTCTTTGGAATTGGAATGAAAACTGACCTTTTCCAGTCCTGTGGCCACTACTGAGTTCTCCAAATTTGCTGGCATATTGAGGGCATCACTTTCACATCATCTTTCCGGATTGAAATAAACTGAGCTGCAATTCCATCACCCCCACTAGCTTTGTTCATAATGATGCTTCCTAAGGCCCACTTGACTTCACATTCCAGGATGTGTGGCACTAAGTGAGTGATCACACCATCGTGATTATCTGGGTCATGAAAATCCTTTTTGTACAGTTCTTCTGTGTATTCTTGCCACCTTTTCTTAATATCTTCTGCTTCTCTTAGGAACCTACCATTTCTGACCTTTATTGAGGCCATCTTTGCATGAAATATTCCCTTGGTATCTCTCATTTTCTTGAAGAGATCTCTAGTCTTTTCCATTCTATTGGTTTCCTCTATCACTTTGCTTTGATCGCAGAGGAAGGCTTTCTTACCTCTCCTTGCTATTCTTTGGAACTCTGCATTCAAACGGGTGTATCTTCCCTTTTCTCCTCAGTTTTTCGCTTCCCTTCTTTTCACAGCTATTTGTAGGGCCTCCTCTGACAGCTATTTTACTTTTTTGGCATTTCTTTTTCTTGGGGAATAGATATGCAAAACTAAATAGAGGTAGATGAAGATGACTTATATATATTAAAGATTAACTGCAAAGGGAGAAGAACAGTAGGAGAGACAAAGAAATATGTATAAAATATAATAGCTTGAAACAAATTTTATTTTTAAATTATTCTACTTTACAATACTGTATTGGTTTTGCCATACATTGACATGAATCAGCCACAGGCGTACACGAGCTCCCAATCCTGAAACCCCCTCCCACCTCTCACCCCATACCATCTCTCTGGATCATCTCCGTGCACCAGCCCCAATACAATTATTTTAAAATTAGGGAAAAAATGGAATAAGGAAGAAAAAATGAAAAAAAGAAAATAACTCCACAGAACTGCAAAAGACCAACGCAGAAGCAGAGTTTTATAACAGCAATAAAAGATGAGTCTGAGAAAACAAAGAAAAAGGCTCAAAAGCTTCATTCAATTTCATAGTGTCAAAAAAATTGGCAACAACAACAGAAGAGGGTGGTGGGAAGGGAACGAAATCCTAAAGTATCTACAGGGTGTTAAACTCTCCTAACTATTATTTTGTTACTGTCAATTTCTCCTTTTATGTCTCTTAATCTTTGCCTTATGTATTAAGGTGCTCCTATGTGGGGTGCATAGATATTTACAACTGTTATGTCTTCCTCTTGGATTTATCCCTTGATCATTAGGTAGTGTCCTGACCTATCTCTTGTAATCTTCTTTAGCTTAAGGTCTATTTTGTCTAATATGAGGATTGCTTCTCCATGTTTCTTTTGCTTCCCGTTTGCATGGAATATATTTTTCCATCCTTTCAATTTCAGTCTTTATGTGTCTTTAGGTCTGAAGTGGGTTTCTTGTAGACAGCATGTATATGGGTCTTTTTCTTTTAAATTATTTAATTGGAGACTAATTACTTTGCAACATTGTGGTTGTTTTTGCATTCATTGATTGAATCAGCCCTGGGTGTACATGTGTTAGCAATCCTGAACCCCCATTCTACGCCCCTCCCCTTTCCATCCCTCAAGGTTTTCCCAGTGCACCGTGTTTGAGATCCCTATTTCATGCATCAAATTTGGACAGATGATCTATTTCACATATTATAATATACATGTTTCAATACTAGTCTGTCAAGTCATCCCAAACTAGCCTTCTCCTACAGAGTTCAAAGGTCTATTTTTATGTGTCTCTTTTTCTCTCTCGCATATATGATCATCGTTACCATCTTTCCCATATATATGCATTAATATACATTTATGAATGTGAGAGTTGGACTGTGAAGAAAGCTGAGAGCCAAAGAATTGATGCTGTTGAACTGTGGTGTTGGAGAAAACTCTTGAGAGTCCCTTGGACTGCAAGAAGATCCAACCAGTCCATTCTGAAGGAGATCATCCCTGGGATTACTTTGGAATGAATGATGCTAAATCTGAAACTCCAGTACTTTGGCCACCTCATGCGAAGTGTTGACTCATTGGAAAAGACTCTGATGCTGGGAGGGATTGGGGGCAGGAGGAGAAGGGGACGACAGAGGATGAGATGGCTGGATGGCATCACTGACTCGATGGATGTGAGTCTGAGTGAACTTTAGGAGTTGGTGATGGACAGGGAGGCCTGGCGTGCTGTGATTCATGGGGTCACAAAGAATCGGACACGACTGAGTGACTGAACTGACTGGCTGATTCTCTATTGGTGTTTTCCTTTCTGACTTACTTAACTCTACAAAATATGCTCCAGTTTCATCCACCACATTAGAACTAATTCAAATTCATTCTTTTTAATTACTGAATAATATTCTATTGTGTATATGTACCTCAGCTTCCTTATCCATTTGTCTGCCAATGGACATCTAGGTTGCTTCCATATCATGGCTGTTGTAAACAGTGCTGCGATGAACAATGGCGTACACATATCTGTTTCAATTCTAGTTTCCTCGGTGTTTATGTCGTATGGCAATTCTATTTCCAGTTTTTTTAGGAATCTCCATACTGTTCTCTGGAGCGGCTGTACTAGTTTGCATTCAGTCAAAGAACCAGTCAGTTCTTTGCATCATATGGCCAAAGCACTGAATTTTCAGCTTTAGCATCAGTCCTTCTGATATATATTCAGGACTGATTTCCCTTAGGATTGACTGGTTTGATTTCCTTGCAAATCAAGGGACTCTGCAGAGTATATTTGTGTATGAATCAATAAATACCCTCTCATGGAGAAATAGAAGAATGCTAATGCATGTAATTTATAAAATCCAAATGTATTACTTTGTATATACATGTGTGTGTGTGAATAAATATTTATGGTGTTTATGCTGCCCTTTCATGAAGAATGCTTTGAATGTAATTTACAAAATCCAGGTGTGTTCTCTCATATGTATATGTTAGTTGCTCAGTCGTGTCTGTCTGTTTGTGACACCATGGACTGCAGCACACCAGGCTTCCCTGTCCATCACCAACTCCTGGAGCTTACCCAAACTCATGTCCATTGAGTCCATCATGGCATCCAACCACCTCATCATCTGTCATCCCCTTCTTCGGTGTTCAATCTTTCCCAACTTTGCATCAGGCAGTGAAAATGTGTGGGTATAAATAAATATTTACTGTACTTTAGCTGCCCTCTCATTGAGAAATAGAATGATACTTGAATTTAATTCATAAAATCTAAATATATTCTCATATGTATATGTGCATATAAATAATTATATACTGTGCATATGATGACCTCTTGAGGAGAAATAGAAATATGCTAATGAATGTAATTTATAAAATCCAAATAGATTCACTCATATATATGTGTGTGTATGCTGCTGCTGCTGCTAAGTCACTTCAGTTGTGTCCGACTCTGTGCGACCCCATAGACTGCAGCCCACAAGGCTCCCCGTCCCTGGAATTCTCCAGGCAAGAATACTGGAGTGGGTTCCCATTCCCTTCTCCAGAGCATGAAAGTGAAAATGAAAGAGAAGTTGCTCAGCTGTGTCCGAATCTTTGAGACCACATGGACTGCAGCCAACGAGGCTCCTCCATCCATGGGATTTTCCAGGCAAGAGTACTGGAATAGGTTGAAACTGCCTTCTCTGTATGTGTGTATGAATAAATATGTATTGTGCTTATGCTGCATCTCGTGGAGAAATAGAAGAATGCTTGTGAATGTATTTACAAAATCCAGATGCATTCTTTACAGGTTGAAAATGATACTATATAACTTTGTGAAAAATTAATAGATGCTCATAAAAGTAAATATGAAGTTGGTAGAAAAATACAAAGGAAGAACAAAATCACCCATGATCTCATTTAACATTGGCTCAGAATTCTGAGTTCTTGGGAAAGGGAAATAAAAAAATGAGGGTGTGCTACTTCTTTTAGTATAAAATCATCTTTTCTGCTATCAGAATGTTAACATAGAACTTGGTTTTGATACGTGATCTTGCTTTGGTTACTTATCTTTAAGTCTCTGCTTTTACAAAGACCTAGTAATTTCACTCCCTGTTTAGAGACTGTTTGCTTCAAGGTTTTTTTTTGTTTTCCCCATTTTTGCTATAATTAAAAAATTTTGCATGTCATGGCTATGGTAAATAGTGACGCAGTGAACACTGGGGTGCATGCATGCTTTTGAATTAAGGTTTTCTCCAGGAAAATGCCCAGAGTAGACCATATGGTGATCGTAGTTTTTGTTTTCTAAGGAGAACGCTGCCATAGAGTTCACCATAGTGGTGGCACCAATATACATGCCCTCTGACAATGCAAGAGGATTCCCTTTTCTCCACACCCTCTCCAGATTATTGTTTGTAGTATTTTTGATGATGGCTATTTGGACTGGTGTGAAGTGATACCTCATTTTAGTTTTGATTTGCACTTCTCTGGTAACTAGTGATGTTGAGCATCTTTTCAAATATTTGTTGGCCATCTGTATGTCTTCTTTGGAAAAAATGTCTATTTAGATCTGTCCTTAAAAAAAAAAAAAACATCCTGGGCTACCTGTGCTGTTTGTACATTTTGGAGAATAATGCCATGATAACTAGTGAGAAGTATCTGTATAGCACAGGTAACTGCCCTCAGTGCCATGTGGTGACCTAAACAGGAAGGAAATTGAAAAAGGATGATGCATACATATATATACAAATACACACATACATGCCACTGATTCAGTTTGCTGTACAGCAGTAAGTAACACAACACTGTAAAGCAACTACATGTGCATATATTGTCGGCTCCATTTAAAGAAAGTTCTAGATGAGGCAAAGCTAATATTTACTGATAGATCTGAGAACAGGGGAGTATGGGGAAGGGCAGTGTGAGGAAGGGGCCCAAGAGATTTTCTAAGATGGTGAGAAAAAGTATTGCAGTGAACATCATATATATAATTTTCGTGAAATTGCATAAATACTTATGCCATGTAAATTGAAAACAAGGTATTGCTAATTGGCTCCATGCGTTGATAAATTTATAAGATACTGTCAAATTGTCCTTCGGAAAGCTGCATTACTTTATGCTTTCATGACAACACCTGAGCACTCATTTTCCAAACTCTCATCCTCAATTTGGAGGAAACATTTGGCATCATTGAATGTTTTCATTGACCTTTTGGAAATTTCCATGGTGAGAAAATGTATTCCATTATTGTTTTGGTTTGCATTTATTTTATCATCAATTAGTTTTAACTTTTCCTCCTGTTTTCTTTTTTTTTGTAATTTTTGTATTTTTTTCTGAGTAATTTTTATTTCTTTGTTCCCTTTGTTTCCATCATTTGTTTTCTATTGGGTTTTTCATCTTTTCTTAACTTTTCAGCTCTGCATAAATAAGGTAAATGTATTCTTTGTCAGCCATCTTCCCAATATTTCTCAGCTGTCATTTTGTAATTCCTTGTTTATTGTTTATTTACCCTCATAGGAATTTTTTAACAAAGTGTAAATTTCCCCTTTTTAACCTGCTGGACAAAGAAAACTTAAATTAAAAAATTTAAATAACAGGGAAAACTGCAGGGAACTAGAGGGTGTAGATTGAAAGATTTCAGGGAGGGGGTAAAATTCTGAGTTTACCTGTGTGCCTTTCCGCATGTGCTTTTCAATAAACTCTACTTTACACTGATACACACACACACACACACACACACACACACATACACACACACACACACACATATATATATGGAGACAGAGAAGTAAGTGAAGGAGGGTAGTGCCATGCTGGGCCAAGAGGAAGCCAGGACGGTTGGGACTGGACCTGGCTTTCCAAACAGAGGAGTCAGCCATAGGCTTGGTCAGCCTTGTGAAATCAACAGGGACAGGTCTCTGAAGCTGTGATTAGAGGACTCAGGGACCCCCAGCACGTGCTCAAAGCCAAGATCACGAGGAGGGAAGCACAAGCAGGGCGATGATGCTGCCCAGTAAGCCTTTCTCCCTTGGGGCAGAGGGAAGGTGATGCTACTTTTATTATGGAAAATGTAGTCTTTGGATATTTGGAAAAGAACTTGGTCAGTGCACATAGTGTGAAAAAGTAAATAAAATCCATGTTTAATTTCACTATAATTCATATTTTGTGGCTTCCTCGGTGGCTCAGTGATAAAGAACCTGCCTACCAATGCAGGAGTCAGGAGTTAGAAACCTGGGTCAGGAAGATCACGTGGAGAAAGCAATGGCACCTCACTCCAATACTCTTGCCTGGAAAATCCCAGGGATGGAGGACCCTGTTTGGCTGCAGTCAATGGGGTCTCTAAGAGTTGGACACGGCTGAGCAACTTCACTTTCACTTTTCCGTTTCATGCATTGGAGAAGGAAATGGAAACCCACCCCAATATTCTTGCCTGGAGCATCCCATAGAGAGAGGAGCCCAGTAGACTACAGTCTATGGGGTTGCAAAAGAATCAGAAACTACTGAGGGTTTGAGTACACAATATTTTAACCTTTCTCCTCCGCATCATTTTTTAGCTCATATTTTTTTCAGGACTGGGATTTAATGGGTCATACAGCAAATGTATGTTTCACTTCTTAGAGAGTCCTAAACTGTTTCCCAAAAGGGCTATATCATTTTACATCCTCATGAGCCATGTATGAAGGCTCCATTTTCTAACATTTCCAACACCTTCGTACCTTTATTATTTTTGATTATGGCCATTCTAGTTGCCTTTGAAATACCTTTATTATTTTTGATTATGGCCATTCTAGTTGCCTTTGAAAGAAAATGTGACCAACCAGAGGAAGATACAATATATCAAACACTAAGAGTGCATGAAGAAACAGTATGTGTAATGTAATCAGAGATATGACTAAAACTGGAAGTCTAGATGCTCAGCGAGTAAGAGACATTCTGAAGTGGATTAGAGGGGCTAAGGAGTTTTGAAAGCTATCTGTATTGTGAAGAATCAGATGCACATTAATAGGAAAGAGCACGTAATAATACAAGTGGAGAGCTCAAGGAATCATCAAGAGGCCCATACCCACACTCAGTGAAGAAATACATACATTATCTCCACTTCCTTATCTATCTTTATATTTGCTCATCTCAGAATGCATCCTCCCCAAACATTCTGCCTGATTTTCAAGAGAGAAATCCTGCAGTAGGCGTTCCTGTGTGATAGGCTTCCTTCACTCACACAGTTTATGACCTTTGTTTCTTTAAATGATGACTGGCCGTTCAGCAGAGATGAGCCTGATTTGTTGAAAGGAAAAAAAAAAAAACTTCATTAACATATGTGAAACAATGGAGGATTAATTCTGGCAGAAAAAATTACACTCATACCCAGTGGGAAGTAAAGCGATTTATTCACCATAAGTCTCCACAGCTTAGGTGAAAGAGTACTTAAAAACAGGGAAAAAACATTCTACCCCATGAGAATGTTTAGAGCAATAGTCACCAACCTTTGTGGTGCCCAGCATGGTTTCATGGGGGCAATGATTCAAATGCATTACATTTACTGTGCAGTATTATTTCTATTATTAGTACACCAGCTCCACCTCAGATCATCAGGAATTATATCTCTTGAAGAATTTTCCACAGGGTGCGCTGATCCTGGTGTGCTGTAGACCAGGGGGTGAAAAAAGAGGTGGACATGACTGCATGATTGAACTGAACACAGTAAAATGTATTGGCCTATTCAATAAAACAGAAGTAAATATTTTTCTGTAATTCCCTTGCTTTTTCTTTTCTTTTTTTAAATATAAATTTATTTATTTTAATTTAAGGTTAATTACTTTATAATATTGTATTGGTTTGTCATACTTTAACATGTGTCCGCCACAGGTATACATGTGTTCCCTATCCTGAACTCCCTTCCTCCTTCCTCCCCATACCATTCCTTGCTTTTTCTATAATCCAATGGATGTTGGCAATTTGATCTCTGGCTCTTCTAGCCTTTATAAATCCAGCTTGAAGATCTGGATGTTCCAAGGTCACATACTGTTGAAGCCTTGCTTGGAGAATTTTGAACATTACTCTGCTGGTGTGTGAGATGAGTACAACTGTGTAGAAGTTTGAACCTTCTTTGCCATTGCCCTTCTTTGGGATTGGAACAAAAACTGACTACTGAACAGAAAAAGGTCAGTTTTCATGTAGAAGTTTGAAAATTCTTTGACTCCCCTTCTTTGGGATTGGAATAAAAACTGACCAAATGACAGAAAAAGGTCAGTTTTCAATAGAGTATTGCTCAGTTATAAAATGGAACACATTTGAGTAAGTTCTAATGAGGTGGGTGATTCTAGAGCCTATTACAAAGTAAAGTTAGTTAGAAAGCAAAAGATATATATTGTATACTAATGCATTTATAAGGAATCTAGAAAGATGGTATTGAAGTATTTATTTGCAGGGCTGCAAGTGAGAAACAGATATAGAGAACAGAATAATGGACATGAGGAGAGGGGAGGAAGAGGGTGAGATGTATGGAGATAGTAACATGGAAACTTATATTGCCATATCTAAAACAGAAAAACAATAGGAATTCGCTTTATGTCTCAGGAAACTCAAACAGGAGCTTTGTAACAACCTAAGGGGATAGGATGGGCAAAGATATGGGAGGGACGTTCAAGAGGAAGGACATATATGTATACCTATGGCTGATTCATGCTGAAGTTTGAGAAAAAAGAACAAAATTCTGTACAGCCATTACATTAAAAATTTATTCATGTTCTATTTAAAAGCCATTAAATTAACAAATTTAAAATTATTAACTTAAAAGAAAATTAAAAAGAAATGAATTTTAAAAAAATTTGAAATAACACAAATGTCCATCAACTGGTGATAGAATAAATAAAATATGCAATGCAATATTATTTGGCCACCAAATAAATGGAGTTCTAATATAAACTATAACATGCTACAGCTCTGAAATGATTATGTTAATTAGAAGAAACCAGGCAAAAAGGCTGTATGTTTCATTATTCAATTCATGTAAATGAATATGTCCCAGTTTAGGTAATTTTCTAAAGACAGAAAATAGAGCAGTGAATACCAGGGCCCAGATGAGGAGGGAAATGGAAAACGTCTGCCAACTGGAGAGTGTTTCCCACTGGAGTGATGAACTTATTCTAGAATGAGGCTGTGGTTGCGGTTATGCATGGTGAAGTCCTGGTACATGAACAATATGTCCATAAATTTAAAGTTTCTTGAAAAAACTACTAAACTTAACTTCTATGTCCAGGAAAATCATCCTTCAAGTATAAAGGAGAAGTAAATATTATCATATGACTAAAACATTGGGACATTCATTCTCAGCAGATATCTGGTCTGTAAAAAATGTTAAGTGAAGTGAAGTTGCTCAGTTGTGTTTGACCCTTTGCAACCCCGTGGACTGCAGCCTACCAGGCTTCTCCGTCCATGGGATTCTCCAGGCAAGAATACTGGAGCAGGTTACCATTTCCTTCTCTTACACAAAATAAGATAATATTAAAGGGAAATTATGAGTTAAGAAACAGTGTCATAAAATAAATAAATGAAGGCCGAATGAAAGGAAGGATTTTTCTTATTATTAATTCGTAAAATATAAATGCTTGTTTGGGTTTCTTCATCTTTACTTTTCATTGGTTATGAATCTTCATATTTAAAGTGGGTTTCTTGTATATAAGATGTATTTCAGCTCAGCGGTAAAGTATCTGCCTGCAATGCAGGAGCCGTAGCAGATGCGAGTTCTATCTCTGGGTCAGGAAGTTCCCCTGGAGGAGAACATGGCAACCCATTCCGATATTCTTGCCTGGAGAATCCCCATAGACAGAGGAGCCTGGTGGGCTTTCAGTCAATGGGGTGGCAACTAGTTTGATGCGACTGAGCAATTAAACAACAGACACACATTCCAAACAGAAACTCTGACGATGCTACAAATTGATGAGAAAATCCTGAACCTAAAGAAAGCAAAAGAAAAAGCCTAGACACTAGAGCTGAATTATAAAAACCAAGAGCGTAGAGCTGAATTATAAAAGGTTTTAGGCAATAAAAGTTTTTCAACAGTAGTGTAGGCAGTGTGTTCAACACAGGAGAGAGGAGTAATTTTTAATACTCACTCAAGAGAACAAATTTCTAGTTGCAATCATAAATTAAAGGAAACAATGTCCAGAAAATAAACATAGTATAAAATCTATTGATCATTTTATCTAATTATGACTGTAAACGTGTAAGGGAATTTTTAAGAAAAAAGATCTGCAAAAGATATAGTTTAAACTGCCTCAAATAAGGCGATTTTCTTTGGTCCATACTTTAAAAATAACTGACAATTAATACATTTCACTTTAAAATATTTTTCAAATTCAGCAAGACATTTTGTGTTACAAGACAAGAAGATTTTGTACTTTCCAAGTTAAAAAAGAAAGTACCTTGCATGAATACTTTGACATATTTAGACATTTAACCACATTATATGTTTTTACCTTAACAATCTTTGTGGTATTTAGAATCAACTGTTTGAATGTGGGATGTGTATTACTATGTTCCCTCAGCGACTGCAGACTGTGCAGGAAGAGGTGCCAAGGCCTTCCAAATCATGAAGAATTATCTGTTTAATGGAACAGTGGTAACCATGGAAACATGTGTTGGTGTCAACTGTTTAAAAGGGGCTTATCTTAATTAACTGACTCATAGAAGATAATGAATTTTTAATGATAATTACTAAAACTGTGGCCCTATGAAAATGTAGGTATATATACACATATGTGTGTGTGTGTGTGTGTGTGTNGTGTATAAACTCTGTACCTTGTAAATTATATATAAAATACTAAAACCTGACATTAGTGACAAGAAACTTTAGAAATTTTAACCAACAAAATTTGGTTTTGGAGAGGAAATGTGCTTAATTAGTGACTTTATTTTAGAATACTGGAGTATGGAGATGCTAATAAAAGGAGAACCAACTTTTACTGGGTTTTATTCTAGTAACAAAACTCTTTGTGGGCAATGCCCCCCACATTGTCTGCACTGGTGTGGGCCACTCCCCCTGCCCCGCCTGTGGGAGCCCACTGCTCCATTCTAAATTCCTTCGTTAAAAAGAGCCTAATCAGTATTGGCGTTGTGACCTGCAAAAACGCCATTCTTTTCCTTCCTTTCTTCCCTCCTTTCTTCCCCATCTTTCTTTCCTTTTCTTTCTTATTATACAATTGTTGAAGTTGTTTTACATTTATAGTTATTACAGAGTGCTGGGCCTATTCCCCATGTTGTACAATACATCGTTGAGCTCATTCTTGCACTCATCTTACCACGGTATGCTTCTCGCTCCCCCACCTCTGTATTGCCCCTACCTCTTCCCCTCCCCGCTAGTAACCAGTAGATTGTTATCTATATCTCTGAGCCTCCATTTTTGTTATATTCTCTACTTTGAGGTGTCTTTAGATGCTACATGTGATATCATACAGTATTTGTCTATCACTGATTGTGTTATTTTACTTAATATTATACGTTCCATGTTGCTGCAAATGTCAATATTCCATTCTTTTTATGGGCACCTTCTTTCTATGCCTTTTTAGCAAATGGCACTGCCACCCCACACATGACACAGCTCCCCAGCTAAGTTTCCATCTCTGCACTCACACAGTGAAACACAAAGTCCTCTTCCTCTTCTACCATAGGAAGAATATCCTTGAAGCTGAGTCTGGAATTTTCTCCCCACCCCTACTTTCTGGATAACTGGACCTTCTGGTCCCATCTCCAATGCCAAAGCACCCATCTCCCTCCCTCTTCACACATTTTTGCCTGCCCTGCGCTTTCTGCCCCCCCGCCACTCTCACAGAACTAAGAGACAAACATAATTTCGCATCAGGTTGATTTTATTTTCAATATGAATGTATGCAGTTGGTATAATCATCACATCTGACTGTTGGCCAGTACTCGGAGGCAAGACCCTTGAATATTTCTGAAGTACCCCTTGGGGACAGCAAGCTGTGCAGGAAGTGATCTCAAGGCCTTGAAAACCATTAAGGGTGTTCTGTGGAATGGAGCAATGGTAACCGTGGCAACCTGCATTTCTGACAATTGTTTAACAGGGTCTTCTTTTAGTGAACGCCCTCATAGAAGACAATGAATTTTTAAAAATAACTACTAAAACTGTGGCAGTATGAATTTATATATATATATATACTCAAATATATATATGCACATATATATATATACACACACATACACACATATGTGTGTGCGTTTGTATATATGTACACTGAAATTTGTACCTTGTGGATAATATATAAAATATTAAAACCTGACATATATGACAACAAACGTTTACAACAGAAATCAACAGAATTTGGTTTTGCAGAGGAAAAGTATTTAATTACCTACATTATTTTAGAATAGTGGAGTATGGAGATGGTAATCAAAGCAGAACCAGCGTTTACTTGGCATATTCTTGTAATAAAACTCTTCGTTA
>SJYE01008813.1:0-13834 GCA_006408755.1 Eudorcas thomsonii | reverse complement strand
TGTTTAAAAGGGGCTTATCTTAATTAACTGCCTCATAGAAGATAATGAATTTTTAATGATAATTACTAAAACTGTGGCCCTATGAAAATGTAGGTATATATACACATATGTGTGTGTGTGTGTGTGTGTGTGTAAACTCTGTACCTTGTAAATTATATATAAAATATTAAAACCTGACATTAGTGACAAGAAACTTTATAAATTTTAACCAACAAAATTTGGTTTTGGAGAGGAAATGTGCTTAATTAGTGACTTTATTTTAGAATACTGGAGTATGGAGATGGTAATAAAAGGAGAACCAACTTTTACTGGGTTTTATTCTTGTAACAAAACTCTTTGTGGGCAATGTGCCCCCCACATTGTCTGCACTGGTGTGGGCCACTCCCCGTTCCCTTCCTGTGGGAGCCCACTGCTCCATTTTAAATTCCTTCGTTAAAAAGAGCCTAATCAGTATTGGCGTTCTGACCTGCAAAAACGCCATTCTTTTCCTTCCTTTCTTCCCTCCTCTCTTCCCCATATTTCTTTCCTTTTCTTTCTTATTATACAATTGTTGAAGTTGTTTTACATTTATAGTTATTACAGAGTGCTGGGTCTATTCCCCATGTTGTACAATACATCGTTGAGCTCATTCTTGCACTCATCTTACCACGGTATGCTTCTCACTCCCCCACACCTCTGTATTGGCCCTGCCTCTTCCCTCCCCGCTAGTAACCAGTAGATTGTTCTCTATATCTCTGAGCCTCCATTTTTGTTATATTCTCTACTTTGAGGTGTCTTTAGATGCTACACGTGATATCATACAGTATTTGTCTATCACTGATTGTGTTATTTTACTTAATATTATAAGTTCCATGTTGCTGCAAATGTCAATATTCCATTCTTTTTATGGGCACCTTCTTTCTATGCCTTTTTAGCAAATGGCACTGCCACCCCACACATGACACAGCTCCCCAGCTAAGTTTCCATCTCTGCACTCACACAGTGAAACACAAAGTCCTCTTCCTCTTCTACCTTGGGAAGCATATCCTTGAAGCTGAGTCTGGAATTTTCTTCCTCCCCTACTTTCTGGATAACTGGACTTTCTGGTCTCATCTCCAATGCCAAAGTACCCATCTCCCTCCCTCTTCACACATTTCTGCCTGCCCTGTGCTTTCTGCCCACCCCCAGTCTCAAAGAACTAAGAGACAAACATAATTTCACATCAGGTTGATTTTTTTTCAATGTGAATGTATGCAGTTGGTATAATGGTCACATCTGACTGTTGGCCAGTACTCAGTGGCAAGACCCTCGAAGATTTCTGAAGTACCCCTTGGGGACTGCAAGCTGTGCAGGAAGTGATCTCAAGGCCTTGAAAACCATTAAGGGTGTTCTGTGGAATGGAGCAATGGTAACGGTGGCAAGCTGCATTTCTGACAATTGTTTAACAGTGTCTTCTTTTAGTGAACTCCCTCATAGAAGACAATGAATTTAAAAAAAAATAACTACTAAAACTGTGGCAGTATGAATTTATATATATATATATATATATACACACACACACACACACACACACACACACACAAATATATATATGCATATATATATATATATGCACACACATACACACATATTTGTGTGCGTTTGTATATATGTACACTGAAACTTTGTACCTTGTGGATAATATATAAAATATTAAAACATGACATATATGACAACAAACGTTTAAAACAGAAATCAACTGAATTTGGTTTTGCAGAGGAAAAGTATTTAATTACCTACATTATTTTAGAATAGTGGTGTATAGAGATGGTAATCAAAGCAGAACCAGCATTTACTTGGCATATTCTCGTAATAAAACTCTTCGTTAGCAATGCCCCCCAGTATTGCCTGAACGGGATGTGCACTACTCCCCTTGACCCACATGAGGGAGCACACTGCCTGTTCTAAATTCCTTTCTCCAAAGAAGACATACTGAAGGCTAACAATCACATGAAAAGATGCTCAACATCACTCATTATGATAAGAATGCAAATCAAACCCACACGATGCACCATTTCATGCTGGTCAGGATGGCTGCTATCCAAAAATCTGAAGCAATAAATGCTGGAGAGCTTGTGGAGAAAAGGGAACCATCTTACCCTGTCAGTGGGAATGCAAACTAGTATTGCCACTATGGAGAACAGTGTGGGGATTCCTTAAAAACCGGGAAATAGAACTTCCATATGACCCAGCAATCCCACAGCTGGCCATACACACTGAGGAAACAAGAACTGAAAGAGACACATGTACCACAATGTTCATCACAACACTGCTGACAATAGCCAGGACATGGAAGCAACCAGTGGTACATATACACAATGGAATATTACCAAGCCATTAAAAAGAATGCATTTGAATCAGTTCTAATGAGCTGGATGAACATGGAGCCTATTATCTAGAGTGAAGTAAGTCAGAAATAAAAACACCAATACAGTATACTAACGCATATATATGGAATTTAGAAATATGGTAACAATAACCCTGTATGCAAGATAGCAAAAGAGACACAGATGTATAGATCAGTCTTTTGTACTCTGTGAGAGAAGGCGAGGGTGGAATGATCTGAGAGAATAGCATTGAAACCTTGCTGGGGGCCAGCATGAGGAACTACACCCATGGCAAAGGTCATGAGGAAGGAGGCTTTGGAATACACGAAGGCATGATCAAGCCTCTGGAATCCCCCTGTTCCCGAGCATCTACCCCAAAACCAAAGTGTGTTTTTGGCTCTTACCTACACCTTTGACTTTTGGGGGGCTCTCTCCCTAAACCGTTTCTCTCGGAGAAGGTGTAAACGTGCACCTCCAAGGCAATAAAAATTCCTGCACCTCCAAAAAAAACGTGCATCTCCAATGAAAATTAAAAAAAAAATTTCCTTGATAAATGTTAATCAACCAAAAAACTCATTTTCTTTGAGGTGTTTTTTTTTTAATCTGCAGCACCTTCAAAGTACTAAATAAAGTTACATTCTTACAGACCAAAGGCGCAGTGAGTTACAACAAAGAAAATGCTTTACTCAAAGATCTAATGTTGCTAATGCCAGCACTACTACCTGTTTTTTCTATATACCAACTATGTCAACAAATAAATGATATTAAAACTTGGCAGAAAGTATTGGCTCAACAATGAAACCCTTAACCAGTTTTATTCTAATGATTTTTAACTCCTCGAAAGGCTCTACATTACTTGAATGTTTTAAGCTTTCTGTGCTTCTCGCGGTTGGGAGGCTATAATCAATCACATGTGTAGTTGAAAAAGTTCAGATAAACCTGTCAGGCAAATTGGAAAGCTATCAGAGGGGTTTCAATAGAAACACTCCATTATGCCCAGAATACTTATTAACTAGAGCTCTAAGTTAATTTTTTTTTAGAGAAAGGTGGTCAGGGACCACCCTCCATTGTTAACAGAGGAGTTAGTGAAAAATGGCAGGACAGGCAAATTCTGGTTTTGGGGTAGATGTATGAGAAGGTTGAGGGGGTCCCTCGAGTCCTGACTTGTGTTTGCCTGTCAGGCCACTTCCTCATGACCGTTGTCATGGGTGGGATCTCCCATGATGGCTCCCTACACTCTGGGACCTCCTCTGGTCTGTTCGGATATATCTCTTCATTCACCTTGGAGCACTGGCTACAGAGCTTTGAACTACTGACTTTTTTTAAGTTTCCTTGTGGTGGGCGAATGGTGAGCAATTCAGATGTTTTGGGGGAAAATGTGGCATTTATCATCCTCAAAATTACCGAGGTCGCCTAGAGAAAACAAGAGAGTGGTAGAGAATGGCATTGGTTTGGGGAAGAGAGTGAAGGTGGATGGGAACAACAGCTTCAGGAGAAAGGGTGTGGGCAGAGAAGGGTTATGTGCCAGGCAAGAACAGGGGAGGGGGTCTTCTGGGGGTGGGGTCAATGGGCAAGAGGAGATCAGGTGGGTTCAGCTCACCTTGACATGTTTTTTTGGTCTCAATTGAGAGGAGGTCTTCATCCTTTTGTCCAAAGTAAGAGGAGGCAGGTGTTTCATAAATACTCTGGAGCCTTGTGGCTTGCCAGTCACCTTAGCCATTTTGAGCCCTCCCAGTGGTCTGTTCCAGAGCCCTTGAGAACCCCTATATATACCCCTCCCCAGAGAGACACACCCTCATGCTTTATGAGGTCAGCAAGTTTCCTTCGCAGGCAATGGTGTCCCTGGGTGAGCCTTGGCATTACAATGCCTCATCCTGACTCCTCTAGCGGAGAATGGGGAACAATTCAGACATTTTGGTGGGGGAAAAGAGGCATTTATTATTCCCCTAAAGATGCCTCCAAACTCACTTGCCATCCTCATCTCTCTAAGTCAACTCTGATGGGTCACATGGCCAGGAGAGTTTGTCTCCTCCAAACTTTGTCTATTATATCAATTTACAACTGTGAAAGTGTAAGGGAATTTAAAGAAAATCTACAAAAGATACAGCTTAAGCAGCCCCAGTTAGCATAGGTTTATTTTCTTTGTTCCATAATCTCAAAATAACTGATAATGAAGAATGAATTTCATTTAAAACCTATTTTTCAAATTCAGAAAGATATTTTATGTTCAAATATAAGAAAATTTTGTTCTTTTAAAGCTAAAACAGTTTGTACCTTGCAGTGCATTCTTTGCTTCACTGATTTAGACCTAAATAAAAGCACATTGTGTGTCTTTTCCTTGAGAATTTTTGTGGTATCACTGTGTATTTATAATCAACTGTTGGAATGTTGGGTGTGTATAAGTACACCCCCTCAGGGACTGCAGGCTGTGCAGGAAGTTATCTCAAGGCCTTGAAACCAATTAGAGTGCTCTGTGGAATGAAGCAATGGTAACCGTGACAATCTGCATTGGTAACAATTGTTTAACAGGGTTTTCTCTTAATGAATTCCCTCATAGAAGACAATAAATATTTAAAAATAATTACTAAAACTGTGGCTGTATAAATTTATATATATATATATATATATGCATATATATACACACATACACACATATGTGTATGCATTTGTATATATGTACACTGAAACTTTGTACCTTGTAGATAATATATAAAATAGTAAAATTTGACATATATGACAACAAACATTTAAAATNTTTAACAGGGTTTTCTCTTAATGAATTCCCTCATAGAAGACAATAAATATTTAAAAATAATTACTAAAACTGTGGCTGTATAAATTTATATATATATATATATATATGCATATATATACACACATACACACATATGTGTATGCATTTGTATATATGTACACTGAAACTTTGTACCTTGTAGATAATATATAAAATATTAAAACGTGACATATATGACAACAAGCATTTAAAATAGAATCCAACAGAATTTGGTTTTGCAGAGGAAAAGTATATAATCACTGACATTATTTTATAATAATGGAGTATGGAGATGGTAATCAAAACAGAACCAGCGTTTACTTGGTATTATTCTTGTAATAAAACTCTGTTGGCAATGCCCCTCAGTATTGCCTTCATGGAATGTGCGCTACTCCCCCTGCCCCACATGTGGGAGCCTACTGCTCCATTCTAAATTCCTTTCTCCAAAGAAGACATAGAGATGGCTAACAAACACATGAAAATATGCTCAACATCACTAATTATCAGAGGAATGCAAATCAATAACACAATGAAGTGCCATCTCATGCTGGTCAGGATGGCTGCTGTTTAAAAATCTCAAGCAATAACTGCTGGAGAGGACGTGGAAAAAAAGGGAACAGTCTTACACTGTTGGTGTGAATGCAAACTAGTACAGTTACTATGGAGAAAAGTGTGGAGATTCCTTAAAAACCAGTAAATAGAATTTCCATATGACCCTGTAATCCCACAGCTGGGCATACACGCCGAAGAAACCAGAACTGAAAGAGACACATGTACCACAATGTTCATCACAGCACTGTTTACAATAGCCAGGACATGAAAGCAACCAGTGGTACATATACACAATGAAATATTACCAAGCCATTAAAAAGAATGCATTTGAATCAGTTCTAATGAGCTGGATGAACCTGGAGCCTATTATCTAGAGTGAAGTAAGTCAGAAAGAAAAACACCAATACAGTATACTAACACATATATATGGAATTTAGAAATACGGTAATGATAACCCTGTATGCAAGACAGCAAAAGAGACATAGATGTACATATCAGTCTTTTGGACTCTGTGGGAAAAGGCGAGGGCAGAATGATGTGAGAGAATAGCATGGAAACATGTATATTATCATACGTGAAACAGATACCCAGTCTAGGTTCGATGTGTGAAACAGTGTGCTCAGGGCTGGTGCACTTGGATGACCCAGAGGGACGGGATGTGGAGGGAGGTGGGAGGGGGATTCAGGATGGAGAACATATGTACACCCATGGCGGATACATGTCACGTATGGCAAAAACCACTACAGCATTGTAAAGTAATTACCCTCCAATTAAAATAAATACAATTTAAAATATAAACTAAATTCCATTGCTAAAAAGGCCCTAATCAAACTTGGCTTTTTGACCTTCAATAACACCATCATTTTCCTTCCTTTCTTCCCTCCTTCCTCCTCTCTCTTTCTTTTCTTTTCTTTCTTATTATATAATTGGTAAAGTTTGCTTTCCACATATAATTATTACAGAGTACTGGCTCTGTTCCCCATGTTGTACAGTACATTCTTGAGCTCATCTTTCAAATAATATGGTGTGCCTCCCACTCCCCCACCTCTGTATTGACCCTGCTTACCCTCCCTGCTGTTAACCAGCAGATTGTTCTCTATATCTGTGAGCCCCCATTTTTGTTATATTCTCTACTTTGCAGTGTTTTTAGATTCTATAAGTGATGTCATACCATATTCATCAAACTCTGTTTGTGTTATTTTACTTAATAGTATACCTTCCATGTTGTTGCAAATGTCAATATTCCATTCTTCTTATGAGGTACCTTCTTTCTATGCCTTTTCACAAATGGCACTGCCACCCCACACATGACATGGGATCCCCAGCTAAGTTTCCATCTCTGCACTCACACAGAGAAACATCAAGTCCTCTTTCTTTTCTCCCATAAAAATACATCCTGTAGTTTCAGGCGAATGACATGCCACTCCCCAGGACACACTAGACAGGCATACATCAGGAGTGGTCAGAAACAAATCCTCTATTTTTGGGTGAGAACAAGGGTCCCAGAGGACTATGGAGAACCCAGAGAGATAAACTCATTGGATGGTAAAGCAGGGGCTGGCGATATCAGTGTGACAGCTGGGCAAGAGGGAGTACCGAGATGCAGAGGACTAGCGATGCCAAAGTTGTATTCCTTGACGACCTCTCTGTGCCTGAGACGTCTTCTCAGGTCCACTGCTTCTTTGAGGATGGATGCAGTGCTCCCAGCCTCAGGCTAATCACCATAAGCTTGAATTTGCTCAACTCTCCAGGATGAAACAGGATTGCTGATGGAAGTGCCTTTGGGCATCCCCAGAATGGACGAGTGATGTTGGGGTTCTTGTCTGCCCAGGGAGGGCTTGGAGCCTGGTCAGTCCCATACTGACCTCCCCCATGTGGCCAGCAGATCGGTAGGTCCTCCCATGAGACATAAGTGACAAGACACAGAGTTTGTGAGGGGATCATGCATGAGAGCTGAAGGCATATCTGAATAGAGGCCAGGACCCTCTCCTCTCCCAGGTGGGGAAGCTCAGGTTTATGTAGCTTAGATGCAGAGTCTGGATTCAGGTCATGTTGGTAGCAGGGGACAGGTTGAGACTGGAGGCTTGTGGGCTTCATATGTCCTAGGCTCATTCAGAGAAGTTCTGTTGACAGCATGTGAGACCCAGGTGATCCTCAGAGAGGCAGACTGAATTCATCACCTTTGTAGGCATCATCCTTCCCTGGATCCTACTGCTCGTGGAGACCCTGGAGCATCTTCAGTGTGAGCCTGAGGATTTAGGGTGCTGGGGCCCTGAGACCTGCAACTTCACTGTGGTCATCAGGGATGTCATAGGCAGCAAGGTTCCCAAAAGGCGAGTAGGCTGCCTTCTTCAGAGGGGAGGCAGTGGAGGAAGGAGGGTCGCTGGTGTAGGGAGAGGTGTTGCAGTCTGGCAAGTGTTCCAGCTCCTGGTCAAATACATCATTGAGGAGGTTGATGTGGTGGCAGAAGAGGAGAAGGAGAAGCTGTCCTTGCAGGAGCTGTAGGAGAAGCCAGAGGAGCAGGGCCAGGAATATCCAAGGACTGGAGCCTCGAGCATTCAGCCCCCACTGGAGGCGATGGAGGCATTGGCAGCCCTGCAGGGGGAGCTGAGCTCCACAAATGACAAAGACCCCGAGCCTAATCAGCTCCAGAGGAAGGATCATCAGAAGAGAAATCTTCCCTCCAGTCAGAGAAGTGCCATCATACAGGGAGGCACGTCATCATGCTTAGGATGATGAGAAGGAACAGGAGTAGAAGGAGGGGTGGGGGTGAGGGAACCCATCAGCTGAGGGGAGGCCACAGGAATTGGAGGCCAAGGGGATTGGGGTTAAGGGGCACTGTGATCCTCACAGGCACAATGCCAGCAGAGCCAGGAACCTCTCTACCTGTAGGTGTCTGAACAGATGATTATGGGAGGTTCAGTTTGGCTCACATCTGAATAGAAGCCACACACTTTGGAAGGAAATGAAAGTCATCAGTGTCTGGCGACAGTCAGCCAGATGACTCCAGTATGCCCACGTCATCCCTTGTCAAGAGGGAGCAGGGAAGAGACCCAGGGCTTTCTTGCTAAACAAATGGAAACAGACACTTGCACACAGAGAATGCATGCTGCAGGGACTGTAGATCCTGAAGTTTCAGGCAAGTGACATACCAGTTCCCAGCAAACACATTTCAGGTATACATGGAGAGCGGTTGGAAACAGATCCTTCCTTGGGGGATGCAGACAAGGGTTCCAGAAGACCACAGGGGATGCAGAGGGATGAGCACCAAGCATGGTGTGGCAGGGTCTGGCGATGTTGTTGTGGAGGCTGGGAAAGAGGGAGTACCCACATGCAGAGCACTGGTAATGCCAAAGTGGTACATCTACACGACCTGTCTGTGCCTGAAATATGGGCAGTCCCGAAGGTAAATAAGTACTCCCACAAGAGAGTACTTACAGATGCCTGTTCTGATGCCCTTGCTCTCCCCGAGGCTAACCCTGTTAGGAGATTCTTCCTTCCCTGGCATGTGGCATGACTGGTTCCTCGATTTTGAACAGATTATGAACCACTGCCAGATGACCATCATGGTCACCGACTGAGATGAAGGCTTGCTTATCTCCATGATGACTATGAAGGGCAGAGCAGGATCCTGAGGGCAGGTGGGTTCAGGAGCTGGGGAGGCTTGTGAGGACTGGGGTAGCCTATGACCTGTGTGTGTGCATTTATCATGAGCCTTTGGAAAGGAAAAGTGGAAGATGCTGATGCCTGCTTGGCAGGCAAGCTGCAAACCCTAGAAACTTGCACACCTTCACCTTTTCCAACCTCCCGATCCTGTAAGGTGCCAGAACAAGGCCATCCCCAGGCCCACTGCAAGCTGGTATTTTCCTTCCAGGACAACCCGTGCTTCAGGAACAGAGGGATCATTAAGGAGTACCACTTTGGCATCACTGGTGTGTCCTGGTTCCCAGGGTGGTGGAGGTGGGTGGGAGAGGGATTCAGATGCACTGTGTACCTGAATCTTTGCNCTCCCCCGTCCTCTTCAGGATATATGCATGTACAGCCTCTCTGGTCCACTGCTTCTGTGAGGATGGATGGGGAACTCCCAACCTCAGGCCGAACACCAGCAGCGTGAATGTAATTAACTGGTTCTTGGACAACAACTCTCCAGGACATAACAGGATTGTTGAGGTGGGGTCCATCTGGACCTCCACAGAATGGACGATTGGTGTTGGGGTTCTTGGCTGCCCATGGGCAGGATCGGGGCTGTTCATCCATATGCTATCCTCCACTGTGCAGCCAGAAGATCATTGAAGAGGGCCTCTGAGTCAATCCCCTGCAGTATAAACCCCAAGAGGAAGGTCCTGCTATGAGAGATAAGTGACAGACACAGAGGCTGTGAGGGGGTCAGGAGGTGAGTCCTGAAAGCAGATCGGTATAGAGGCCAGGACCTTCTCCTCTCCTCTCCCTGGTGGGGAAGCTCTGGTTCAGGCAGCCTGGATGCAGAGCATGGATTCACGTCTGTGGGAGCTGTGATCTCCACAGCAATAGTGCTAGGAGAGACTGGGAATCTTTCTACCTGCAAGTGTCTGAGCAAATGACCATGGGAGGCTCAGTTTGGCTCACATATGAATAAAAGTCACACAGTTTGGCCAGGAATGCATGGCATCTGTGACTGAATACAATAGGCCAGATGACTCTGGTACATCCATGCCACCGCTTGTCAAGACAGGGATCAGGGCAGCGACCCAGGCCTCTTTTGCAAAATGCACAGACACAGGCCCTTGCACTTGGAGAATGCATGCTACAGGGACTGCAGATCCTGAAGTTTCAGGCAACTGACATGACACTTCCCAGGGAACACATGCCAGGCGTACATTGAGTACAGTTTGAAACAGCTCCTTCCTTGGGGGAAGAGGACAAGGGTTCCAGAAAACCACAGGGGATGCAGAGGGATGAGAACATCACATGGTGTGGCAGGGGCTGGGGATGTCTGTGTGGCAGCTGGGGAAGTGGGAGTACCCAGATGCAGAGGACCAGTAATGCCTAAGTGGTACTGCTATACGACATGTCTGTGCCTGAAGCACCAGTGGTCCTGAAAGGAAACCAGTACTCCCAAAATTGAGTATTTACAGATGCTTTTTCGGTTGCCCTTGCTCTGCCCGAGACTAACCCTGTTACTCAAGACTCTTCCTTCTGTGGCATGTGGCATGACTAGTTCCTTGACTTTGAGCAGATTACGAACCACCGCCAGATGCCCGTCACTGTCAGCGACCAAGATGAAGCCTTCCTTATCTCCATGACCACTATGAAGGGCAGGGAGGGATCCTGAGAACAGGTGGGTGGGGGAGCTGGGCAGGCAAGTGGGGGTTGAGCGATCCTATGACCCAGCTGTGTGTGTTTGCTGTAAGCCTTTGGAAAGGAAAAGTGGAAGATGCTGATGCCTGCCTAGGAGGCAAGTTGCAGACCCTAGAAGCTTGTGGACCTTCACCTTTTCCATCCTCCCAGTCCTGGCAGGTGCTGGAACAAGGCCATCCCCAGGTCCGCAGTAAGCTGGTATTTTCCTTTCAGGACAGCCCTTGCTTCAGTAACAGAGAGATCGTTAACAAGGACCTCTTTGGCNCTAGTGCGAACTGGCTACCACGGTGGTGTGGGTGGGTGGGAGATAGGAGTTGGATGCACCATCTACCTGAATCTTTGATGTCTCCCCTGTCCTCCTTCAGGATATAGGGCATGTATGTCCTCTCTGGTCCACTGCATCTGTGATGATAGATGGGGAGCTCCCAACCTCAGCCTGGACACTAGCAGCATGAACGTCCTCAACTGGTTTTTGGAACACAACTGTTTGGGATGTAACAGGATTGCTGAGGTGGGTTCCATCTGGGCCTGTCAGAATGGACGATTGATGGTGGGCTTCTTGGCTGTCCATGGGAGGGCTCAGGGCTGGTCATCCATATGCTGTCCTCCCCTGTGCAGCCAGCAGATCATTGGTGAGGGCCTGTGAGTCAATCCCCTGCAGTATTAACCCCAAGAGGAAGGTCATGCCATGAGAGGTAAGTGACAAGACACAGAGGTTGTGAGGGGGTCAGGAGGTGAGACTTGAAGGTAGATTTGTGTAGAGGCCAGGGTCCTCTCCTCTCCCTGGTGGGGAAGCTCAGGCTCATACAGCCTAGATGCAGAGCCTGGATTCACATCATGAGGGTAGCAGGTGACAGGCTAAGACTGGAGGCTTGGGGACTTCTTGTGTCCTAGTTTCATTCAGAGAAGCTCTAGTTACAGCACAAAAGATCCGGGTGATTCTCACCAAGGCAGGCTAAATTGAGCAACTGTGTCAGCATCATCCTTCCCTGAGTCCTGCTGCTCACGGGGATGCTGGGGCTACTTTGGTGTGAATCCGAGGATTCAGGGTGCCAGGGCCCTGAGACCTGCTGGCGCAGTAGGGCCGTCAGGGATGCCACAGGCAGCAGGTGGCTCACCAGTCGAGGATTCTGCCTTCTTAAGTGGGAAGGCAGAGGAGGAAGGAGCAGCTCTGGAAGAGGGAGAGGTGGTGCAGTCCGGCAGGTGTTCCAGCTGCTGGTGTAAGACATCATTAAGGAGGTTGAATTGGTGGCAGAAGAGGAGCAAGGGTAGCTGTCCTCGCAGGAGCATTAGGAGAAGACATAGGAACAGGGCCAGGAACATGCAAGGACAGGAGCCTTGAGTGACCAGCCCCTACTAGAGGCACTGGAGGCATTGGTGGCCCTGCTGTCGTAGCTGAGCTGTGGAATGAGAAAGACCCAAAAGCCTAACTTTGGCTCCAGAGGAAGAACCATTAGAGGAGAGAGTGTCCCTTGAGTCATATTAGTGTAATCATCCAGGGCACCCATGGCTTGTGAGCCAAAGTCATATCCTTAGTGTCGCTTCTCAGGCATCAGATGCTCAAGAAGATGAGAAGGAGCAGGAGCAACAGGAGGGGTGGGGTGAAGGAACTTGCCAGCTGAGTGGAGGCCAAGGGAATTGGGGGACCATGAATTGGGGTTCATGGGAACTGTGATCTCCATAACCAGAGTTCCAGCAGAGCCTGGGAATCTTTCTTACTATACGTGTCTGAGCAAATGACTCTGAGAGGCTCAGTTTGGCTCATATCTCAATAGAAGCCACACACTTTGGAAGGGAATGGATGTCATCAGTGATGAGACAGTGTTCCAGATTACTCCAGTACTTCCATGTGACCCCTTTTGAGGACAGGGCACATGGAAGAGAACCAGGCCTCTCTTGCTAAATGCACACCCACTGGCACTTGCACACGGAGAATCATGCTGCAAGGACAGCAGATCCTGAAGTTTGAGGCCACTGACATGCCACTCCCCAGGATACACATGACAGGCATACATCAAGTGTGGTTGGAAACAGAACCTCCCTTGGGGGATACAGACAAGGGGCCCAGCAGACCACAGGGGATCCAAAGGGATGAGAGCATCACATGGTGTGGCAGGGGCTGGGTATATCAGTGTGGCAGCTGGGCAAGTGGGAGTACCCAGGTGCATAGCACAAGCGATGCCAAACTGATACACCTATACGAGCTATCTGCCTGAAGTATGGGTGGACCCAATAGGAAATAGGTACACTCAAAAGGAAATACTGACAGATGCCTGTTCCGGTGGTCTTACTCTGCCTGAGAGTAACACTGTTACTTGAGACTCTTCCTTCCCTGGCATGTGGCATGACTGCTTCCTTGACTTCGAGCAGATTACGAACCAGCACCAGATGCCCGTCATGGTCAGTGACGAAGACTTGCTTATCTCCATGATGGAACTGAAGGGCAGGGAGGGAGACTGAGGACAGGTGGGTGGAGGAGCTGGGCAGGCAAATGGTGGTCAGGGGATCCTATGACCTGGGTGCTTCCGTTCACCATGAGCTTTTGGAAAGGAAAAGCAGGAGATGCTGATGCCTACCAGGCAGGCAAGCTGCAGACCCTAAAAGCTTGTGCACTTTCACCTTTTCGATCCTCTCTGTCCTGGCAGGTGCTCGAACAAGGCCATCCCCAGGTCCACTCTAAGTTTGTATTTTCCTTTCGAGACAACCCGTTCTTCAGGAATAGAGAGATCGTTAAGGAGTACCCCTTTGGCATCGCTGGTGTGACCTGGCTCCCAGGGTGAGTGGGTGGGAGAGGGCTTTGGATGCACCACCTACCTGAATATTTGCT
>SJYE01008812.1:60975-74230 GCA_006408755.1 Eudorcas thomsonii | reverse complement strand
CCTGCAATGCAGGAGCCATAGCAGACGAGATTTCCATCTCTGGGTCAGGAATATCCCCTGGAGGAGGACTTGGCAACCGACTCCAGCAATCTTGCCCTGAGAATCCCCATAGACAAAGGAGCCTGGTGGGCTTACAGTCCATGGGGTGGCAATGAGTTGGATATGACTGAGCAACTAAACAACAACAGATACACATTCCAAACAGAAACTCTGAAGATGCTACAAATATATGAGAAAAATCCTGAGCCTAAACAAAGTGAAACAAAAAGCCTAGACAGTAAAGCTGAATCATGAAAACCTAGACCATAGAGCTAAATTATAAAAGGCTTTAGGCAATAGAAGTCTCTCAACAGTAGTGTAAATAGTGTATTCAACACAGGAGAGAGGAGTAATTTTTAATACTCACTCAACAGAATACATTTCTAGTTGTATTCATAAATTAAAGGAAACAATGTACAGAAAATTAACATAGTATACAATCTATTGATCATTTCTATCTAATTATGACTGTAAATGTGTAAGGGAATTTTTAAGAAAAAAACATCTCCAAAATATACAGTTTAAGCTGCCTCAATTAAAGCAATTTTCTTTGGTCCATACTTTGAAAATAACTGATTATTAAGAATACATTTCACTTTAAAACATTTTTCAAATTCAGCAAGATATTTCACATTGCAAGACAAAAAGATTTTATACTTTTCAAGCTGAAAAAGTCTGTATCTTGCATGAATACTTTAACATATTTAAACATTTAACCACATATGTATCTTTACCTTAACAATCTTTGTGGTATCATTGTGTATTTAGAATCAACTGTTTGAATGTGAGGTGTGTATTAGTATGTTCCCTCAGGGACTGCAGGCTGTGCAAGAAGAGGTACCAATGCCATCCAAACCATGAAGTATTCTCTGTTTAATGGAAGAGTGGTAACCATGGCAGCCTGTGTTGGTGCCAACTGTTTAACAAGGGCTTATCTTAATTAACTCCGTCATAGAAGATAATAAATTTTTAATGATAAGTACTAAAACTGTGGCCCTATGAAACTGTAGGTATATATGTATACGAATATATATGCATATTTATATGCATATTTTAAAACTCTACCTTGTAAATTGTATATCAAATATTAAAACCTGACATTAATGACAAGAAACTTTTAAAATTTAAACCAACAAAATTTGGTTTTGGAGAGGAAAAGTGCTTAATTACTGACATTATTTTAGAATGCTGGAGTATGGAGATGGAAATCAAAGCAGAACCAGCATTTACTTGGTTTTATTCTTGAAATAAAACTATTCATGTGCAATGCCCCCCCCAGTATTGCCTACATGGGATGTGGGCTACTCCCCCCGCCCCACCTGTGGGAGCCCACTGCTCCATTCTAAATTCCTTTCTCTGAAGAAGACATGCAGATGGCTATCAAACACATGAAAAGATGCTCAACATCAGTAATTATCAGAGAAATGCAAATAAAAACCACAATGAAGTACAATCCCCCGCCGGTCAGAATGGCTGCTATCCAAAAGTCTACAAAGAGTAAATGCTAGGGAGGGTGTGGAGAAAATGGAACCCTCTTACAGTGTTGGTGGGGATGCAAACTAGTACAGCCACTAAATCCTGGAACTAGAACTGTCATATGACACAGTAATCCCACGACTGGGCTTACACACTGAGGAAATTAGAACTGAAAGAGACACGTGTACCCCAATGTTTATCACAGAACTGTTTACAATAGCCAGGACATGAGAGGAACCCAGATGTCCAGCAGCAGATGAATGAATAAGAAAGCAGTGGTACACATACACAATGGAATATTACCCAGCCATTAAAAAGAATGCATTTGAATCAGTTCTAATGAGGTGGATGAAACTGGAGCCAATTTTACAGAGTGAAGTAAGTCAGAAAGAAAAACACCAATACAATATGCTAACATATATATATATATATATATATATATATGTTATATATATATATATATATGGAATTTAGAAAGAGGGTAACAATAACCCTGTATGCAAGACAGCAAAAGAGACACAGGTGTAGAAATCAGTCCTTTGGACTCTATGGGAGAAGGCGAGGGTAGGATGATCTGGGAGAATAACATTGACAAAATGTATATTATCATATGTGAAACAGATCACCAGTCCAGGTTCAATGCATGAGACACGGTGTCTGGGACTGGTGCACTGGGATACTCCAGAGGGATGGGATTGTGAGGGAGGTGGGAGGGGGCTTCAGGATGGCGAACATATGTACACCTGTGGTGGATTCATGTCAAGTATGGCAAAAACCACTACAATATTTTAAAGTAATAAGCCTCCAATTTAAATAAAATGAACAAACTAAATTCCTTTGTTGTTACTGCTGCTGTCGTATCCGACTCTGTGGGACCCCACAGACAGCAGCCCACCAGGCTCCCCCATTCCTGGGGTTCTCCAGGCAAGAACACTGGAGTGGATTTACATTTCCTTCTCCAGTGCATGAAGCTGAAAACTGAAAGTGAAGTCGCTCAGTCGTGTCTGACTCTTAGTGATCCCATGGACTGCACCCTTCTAGGCTCCTCCATCCACGGGAATTTCCAGGCAAGAGTACTGGATTGGGGTGCCACTGCCTTCTCCAAAATTCCTTTGCTAAAAGGGGTCTAATCAACGCTGTCTTTGTGGCCTCCAAAATCACCATAGTTTTCCTTCCTTTCTTCCCTTCTTCCTCCCCTCTCTTTCTTTCTTTTTCTTTCTTATTATTCAATTGTTAGTTTGCTTTTTATTTATAGTTATTACAGAGTACTGGCTCTATTCTCCACATTGTACAGTCCATCCTTGAGCTCATCTTACACCTAACATGGTGTGCCTTCCACTCCCCCACCTCTGTACTGTCCTTCCCTCTTCCCCTCTCAGCTGGTAACCAGTAGATTGTACTCTATATCTGTTAGCCTCCATTGTTGTTTTATTCTCTACTTTGTGGTGTTTTTAGATTCCATTATTGATATCATACAGTATTTGTCTATATCTGAGTTATTTTACTTAATAGTATACCTCCCATGTTTCTGCAAATGTCAATATTCCATTCTTTTTATGGGGCACCATTTTTCTATGCCTTTTTAGCAAATGGTAATGCCACCCCACACATGACATGGATCCCCAGCTGTTTCCATCTCTGCACTCACAGAGAGAAACACCAGTTCCTCTTCCTCTTCTCCCGTGGGAAGTATATCTTTGAAGATGAGTCTGGAACCAGTTCTCTCCCCACCCCCTACTTTCTGGCACACTGGGCCTTCTGGTCTCATCTCTAACACCAAAGGATCCACCTCCCTCCCTCTTCACACGTTTATGCCTGCCCTGCCCTCTCTACCACCCCCCCACACTCTTACAGAACTCAGAGACAAACATAATTTCACATCAGTTCAGTTCAGTTCAGTCGCTCAGTCGTATCTGACTCTTCACAATCCCATGAATTGCAGCATGCCAGGCCTCCCTGTCCATCACCATCTCCCGGAGTTCACTCAGATTCACGTTCATCTAGTCAGTGATGCCATCTAGCCATCTCATCCTCTGTCGTCCCCTTCTCCTCCTGCCCCCAATCATTCCCAGCATCAGGGTTTTTCCAATGAGTCAACTCTTCACATGAGGTGGCCAAAGTACTGGAGTTTCAGCTTTAGCATCATTCCTTCCAAAGAAATCCCAGGGCTGATCTCCTTTAGAATAGACTGGTTGGATCTCCTTGCAGTCCAAGAGACTCTCAAGACTCTTCTCCAGCACCACAGTTCAAAAGCATCAATTCTTCGGCACTCAGGCTTCATCACAGTTCAACTCTCGCATCCATACATGACCACAGGCAAAACCATAGCCTTGACTACTGACCTTAGTCGGCAAAGTAATGTCTGATTTTGAATATACTGTCTAGGTTGGTCATAACTTTTCTTCCAAGGACTAAAGATCTTTTAATTTCATGGCTGTAGTCACCATCTACAATGATTTTGGAGCCCCCCCCCAAAAAAAAAGTGACACTGTTTCCACTGTTTCTCCATCTATTTCCCATGAAGTGATGGGACCGGATGTCATGATCTTTGTTTTCTGAATGTTGAGCTTTAAGCCAACTTTTTCGCTTTCCTGTTTCACTTTCATCAAGAGGCTCTTTAGTTCTTCTTCACTTTCTGCCATAAGAGTGGTATCATCTGCATATTGAGGTTATTGATATTTCTCCCAGCAATCTTGATTCCAGCTTGTGTTTCTTCCAGTCCAGCATTTCTCGTGATGTGCTCTGCATATAAGTTAAATAAACAGGTGACAGTGTACAGCCTTGACTTACTCCTTTGCCTATTTGGACAGTCTGTTGTACCATGTCCAGTTCTAACTGTTGCTTCCTGACCTGCATACAGATTTCTCAAGAGGCAGGTTAGGTGGTCTGGTAATCCCATCTCTTTCAGAATTTTCCAAAGTTTATTGTGATCCACACCGTTAATGGCTTTGGCATAGTCAATAATGAAGAAATAGATGTTTTTCTGGAACTCTCTTGCTTTTTCCATGATCCAGCGGATGTTGGCAGTTTTATCTCTCATTCCTCTGCCTTTTCTAAAACCAGCTTGAACATCAGGGAGTTCACAGTTCATGCATTGCTGAAGCCGGGCTTGGAGAATTTTGAGCATTACTTTACTAGCATGTGAGATGAGTGTAATTGTGCGGTAGTTTGAGCATTCTTTGGCATTGCCTTTCTTTGGGATTGGAATGAAAGCTGACTGGAAAACCAGTCCTGTGGCCACAGCTGAGTTTTCCAAATTTGCTGGCATATTGAATGCAACACTTTCACAACATCATCTTTCAGGATCTGAAACAGCTCCACTCGAATTCCATTTCTCATCAGGTTGACTTTATTTTCATTATGAATGTATGCAGTTGGTATAATAGTCAATGTCTGTACTGTTGACCAGTACTCAGCGGCAAGACTCCCAAAGATTTCTGAGGTCTCTAGCCATGCTCCAAACTCACTGGCCTCCCACTGGTTCTCCTGGAATAACAGGGGTCTCTGCACTCTCTAGGACCTCCTCTTCTGAATCAGCTCTTCATTGACCTTGGAGCACTGGCTACAGATCTTTGAGACTCTTATTTTTTGTTTCCTTGTGGTGGGCTGTTTCTGAGAAATTTTCTTGGTCAGCTTTGCCTGAAGGTGATCATTCACTCTCACATGTATCCTGGCCACCTGGAGAAAATAAGAGAGGGTTGGAGAATGGCTTTGGTTTGGGGAAGAGGGTGAAGGTGGACGGGAATGACAGCTTCAGGTGAAGGTGTGTGGGCAGAGAAGGATTCTGTGTCAGGCAAGTACAGGGGAGGGTTTCTTTTACGGTGAGGTCAATGGGTAAGGGGAGTTTGGGTGGGTTCAGCTCACCTTGACATTTTGTTTTTTGGACGTCAGTTGGGAGGAGGTAGTCATCCTTTTGTCCCGGGTAAGAGGAAGTAGGTGTTTCACAAGTACTCTGGAGCCTTGTGGCTTCCCAGTCATCTTAGTCATTTTGAGGCCTCCCAGTGGTCTGCTCCAGAGCCCTTGAGCACCCCTATACACCCTCCTCTCCAGTGAGACACACCCTCATGTTTTATGAGGTCAGCAATTTCTTCCCCAGCCAATGGTGACCCTGGCTGAGCCTTGACATCACAAAGCCCAATGCTTACACCTCTAACAGAGGATGTGGAGCAATTCAGATGTTTTGGTGGGAGAAATTAGGCATTTCTAATTCCCCTAAAGAGGCCTCCAAACTCACTTGCCATCCTCATCTCTCTAAGTCCACTGCGATGGGTCACATGGCAGTGAGAGTGTGTCTCCTCCAAACCATGTCTATTCTATTTATTTATGACTATAAAAGTGTAAGGAAATTTTAGGAAAATCTGTGAAAGATACAGCTTAATTATCCCCAGTTAACCTAGGTTTAATGATTTTTTGTTGTTCCCTAGTCTCAAAACAACTGACAATGAGGACTTGTTTTCACTTAAAACCTACTTTTCAAATTCAGAAAGATATTTTATGTTCAAATATAAGATAATTTTGTTGTTTTCAAGCTAAAAAATTTTGTAACTTGCAGTGAATGATTTGTTTCACTGATTTAGACATAAATAAAATCACAATGTGTGTCTGCCTTGACCATCTTCGTGGCATCACTGTGCATTTAGAATCAACTGTTTCAATGTGTGGGCTGTGAAGTTTTTGGATCACATACTTTTGAACCCTAGCTTGAAGGATTTTGAGAATTACCCTCCTAGCCTGTGAAATGAGTGCAGTTTTGTTATACTTTGAACATTGTCTGGCATTGTCCTTCTTTGGAATTGAAATGAAAACGGACCTTTTCCAGTCCTGTGGCCACTGCCAAGTTTTCCAAAGTAGTTGGCATATTGAGTGCAGCGCTTTAACAGTATCACCATTTAGGATTTGAAAGAGCTCAGCTGGAATTTAATCACCTCCACTAGCTTTGCTCGTACTTCTGCTTCCTAAGGTCCAGGTGTCTGCACTCCAGCATGTCTGGCTCTAGGTGAGTGATCACACCACCATGGTTATCCAGGTTATTAAGATTTTTTTTAACAGTTCTGTGTATTCTTGCTACCTCTTCTTAATGTCTTCTGCATTAGTTAGGCCCAGAATGTTTCTATCCTTTATCGTGCCTGACTTTGCAAGAAATGTTCCCTTGGCATTCCTTATTTTCTTGAAGACATCTCTAGTCTTTCCCATTTTATTGTTTTCCTCTGTTTCTTTGCTTTATTCAAATCCCTTGTGTGTATCCATTGGAAGTGACAAATAGATTCAAGGATTAGATCTTGCACACAAAGTACCAGAAGACCTATATATGGAGGTTCTTAACATTGTACAGGAGGTGGTGATCAAAACCATCCACAAGAAAAATAAATGCAAAAAGGCAAAGTGGTTGTCTGAGGAGGCCTCACAAATAGATGAGAAGAGAAAGGCAAATGAGACTCAGAAAGATATAGCCACCTGAATGCAGAGTCCCAAATACTAGCAAGAAGAGATAAGAAGGCCTTCTTAAGTAAGCCACCAGGGAAGCCCCTTATCTAATGAAAAAGATTCCTCAGTGGGATCGCTATGCATTCAGTCCTCTCCTATGGACATTATGTCACAGTGCCTCCTCCCCTCCCCAGCTGGGGGTCACCGTCTGCTAGCCTCAATGCCCAGGGGGAGGGGGCACCCAGCCTCTCCCGTGGGGAACGCACAGACCTGAGAACCAGGTGTGTCTCCCTGAGGATGTTATTGTGCCAATCATGCTCTTACCTTTAATCATCACCTCAGACTCTGCATTCGCCCAAGAGACACACAGAGGACTGAGGAGACTATGGACCTTGCCACCGAGCCCCACCTCAGCAGTCACTCACGTTCAGTGGACAGGTGGATGGATGATGAGTCCCATAAGATAGGGCTGAGAATAGCCTCCGCAATACCCAGCTCCTCAATGTGCAGACAGGCAGCCCTGAGGCAGCTTCCGGTTCAGGCCCATAGCGTCACAGGATGCGACTGAGATGCATATTCTGCGACGCCCAGCCTCACCCATGCACCGTTCCTCAGCCCCGAAACAGCTTCTGGTTAAGCCCAGCGGTGTCAAAGGATGTGGATGAGCAGCAACCTCTGCAACACCCAGCTCCCCAGAGCGCCGTCTGTCAGCCCCGTGGCGGCTTCCGGTTCAGGCCGGTAATGTCACAGAACGTGACTAAGATGCAGCCTCTGGGATGCCCAGCTCCACACATGCACCAAAGTCAGCCCCAAAGCAGCTTCCAGTTCACCCAGATGACGTTGCCAACAAACCCATCAGCCCAGATGAAGTTGCCTGGGACGGTGTTGGTACAGCCAGTGGACGATCCCGGGCACTGGCCCCACACGCATGCACAAAGGTAGGGGAGCCCCTTCTGGGTCAGCTTCCCTAGGGAAGAGGCTGGGTGGACGTGGACAAACTTCCAGTTCTTTGTGAGGTTGATGCTGGCCACCAACAGCCTGCCTGTGACAAGAGAAGGGCTGCTGTTCATGGTGCAGGCTGTGGGGTCAGCCACCCACATGTGTGGTCACTAACCATAGTCATGTGGCCAACCAAACCGTGTGGTCACTGACTCACATGGTCACCCACCCATGGGGTCACTACCACATGCAGTGATCCCTACACTGGTCACCAACACGAGTGGGCACCCACCCATGGAGTCTCTAAACTTTGAGGTCATGAGCTCACCTGTCTACATGATTACCCACTCAAACTGTCACCTTCCCAAGTGGTCACCCACTCACCGGGTCAGCAACTCACATGGTAACCCACCCTGCAGTCAGCAACCCAAACTGGTCACCAACCCACACGGTCACCCACCCACGTTGTCTCCAACCCACATAGTCTCCCGTCCATGTGTCCCATAACCCATGGGGTTACCCACCCACGCAGTCACCCACCCATGTGACCCCTAACACATGGGGTCACCTGCCCATGCTGTCACCAAACTGTGCCATCACCCACCCAGACTCTGGCCTCTGCAGAGGCCAGAGAATCAGACGTCCAAAAGAGACCAAAGTTCAGACAGCAGGGGCTCACAGGGGTGTTGACTCATGAATGTCTCTTGTTACAGAAGGCAGGCGGGCTGGACAGTGAACCCAAAGATGTCCACGTCCTGGCCCTGTGTGGTGGACACAGTAATGTCTACATGGATGTCCACATCCTGTCTATATCCTGACCCCCTGTGGTGGGCACGGTAACGTTTTCAAGGATGTCCACACACTGGTTCCCATGTGGTGAACAGAATAATGTCCCCTAATACGTGCTGTTCCATTTCTCCACTTGAACCTAAAGCCAGCCCCATGCCCTAGGACATGTGTGTGACCAGGAGTTCCAGTTTGAAGGCAGCACTCCCCTGGGTGGTTGCAGCTCTTCATGTGCTCCAGGTAGTGTATGATGTCTCGTGGCTTCATCTGGCTCCCCCACCAGCAGGGGATACTGGGCCACAGTCCTGCGTGTTGACTCATGGATGCCTTGTCCTTGTATGACATGATGTCTTTCTGGCCTTGGGACCAGAGCTGGTGCAGAGTCGGCACCTTCAGGAGGGAGAATCATCTGGGTGACCGTGAGACAAGTGCACAGGGGCTATTGGGATACCTGTGACACGCTGTGTCAGTTAGTGGGGGTGCCGAGAAGCTACAGTGATGTGTGGATTATTATTATGAGGAGTGATGGGCTGGATATTGGGTTCTCTGTGAGAAGAGACAGTCATGAGTGGGTTATTGGTATGTCTGAGTAGAGACACTCATGAGTAGATTACTGAAGTGTCTGAGTGAAGAGAGTGGTAGATAGCTTACTTGAGGTCTTGAGCAGTGATGTGTCGATTATTGGGGTGTCTGAGTGGAAACAGAGGTGGGTGGATTATTGGGGTTTCTGATAGGAAATGGCAGGTGGATTACTGGGGCATCATGAGGCACAAATGATGGGTTTTGGGGGTGTCTGAATAGAGGCCAGGCAGGGCGGATTATTGGGGTTGGCTGTGACCAGTGATGGTCTGGTCACTGGGGTGTTTGAGTGGAGATTGTGGTTGGTGGATTACTGGGGTTCCATGAGCAGTGTCACCTCGTGCCTGAACCAGCCTCATGCATGGAGCAGATAGTCTGATTACAGTGAAGCTTAGTGCTCACACCGCCCCCACTGCTAAGAGCATAGGGAGCCTGTGGCCCCTGCTCACCTCACAGGGACACAGCATGTCCCCAAAGATGTTCTTGATGCAGCCCATCAGGTACTCGTGCAGGTCCTCCATCACACCCTCAAAGTTCCTGTATGCCAGGATAACCTCCTCCTGGGAGTGATTCTTCCAGCCACTGTGATACCTTGGTGAGCATATCCTGTGTGGGAGTGGGGAGAAGGGCCTTGTAGTGAGAGACAGAGGGTCCTGGGTGGGGAATTCCCCCAGCACAGCCACTCTACAGACAGGTTGGGGTGTCCTGACACACAAAGACATAAAGCATGGCGCCTGCACCCAAGGGACCCAGCCTCTCTTGAGTGGCAGTGGGGAGCTGTGGCATTGCTCTGGTGTGTGTGTGCATGTGTGTACACGCTCCTATAGGTACAGGTGCACACACAGGTGTACATGTGTTCAGGGTCTATGTGTGCACGGATATGCATGTGTGTATGCACAGCAGCAGAGAGAAGTGCTTATAATATTGTGTGAAGTCTGTACTCCAGGGAGTGTGCAAGGCCAGCAGGGTACATGCACACTGAGGCCCAGGACAGAACCTCCAGACCTCAAGGGTCATTAGGTTCTATAGTGGGGGCACTGGGGGCCAAGTCCATAGTGAGGCAATAAGTGATTTTGCCAGCAGCCAAATAGGAAAAGACATGTCAGGGACCTGGTATAGCCAAATTCTAGGAGACATCCCAGAGGCCAGGGTTGCAGGTGTGAGTTAAGAAATGCACGTTTGTTGGGAATTCGTAGTAACTGATGCCAGAGGTCAGCCCTCTCATGCCTGGAGTGGACGTGTGTCCATCTGAGTGGATGTGTGTCCATCCCCTTTGAGATCAGCATATTCTAATTGGAGTAGACCTGTGTTGTCCCCTTAGAGGTCAGACTCTCCTGCCTGGAGTGACCATATGTCCATCTGAGTGGACGTGTGCCCATCCCCTCAGAGACCCTCCCCTTTCTGCCTGGACCAGACAGGGGTGTCCCTGGATTGCAGAACCCCACCCCCCGTCTGTACCACTGCCCCCACCACCACCTTCATGAGGGCCATCGTGTACACCATGTGGCCAGAGTGCAGGTTCCTCTCGGTGCCTTCCTATATGTGCACCATCTGCAGGTCCTCAGGCCAGCATCCATGTACTTTGTGATGCGCAGCACCTGCACACAGAGGTCAGTCATCTGTGCTGGGCACAGAGGGTGGCCCCCCACTCAGGGGCTGGGCATGCAATGAGGACGCACAACTGAGGGCCACATTGGCCACTGTGAAATCAGCTGTTGGTACTGCTGGTGTTGAGGCCCTCCTTCTGGGAACAGTGTCTCCACGGTCTCTGTTCATGTGGAGCACAGAGCCCGGGACCGGATTGTGATCCTGGGGGGGCTGTTCCTGTAGAGTCCAGCCTCACTCTCCTCTCAGGCAGTCCCTGGGTGGAAGCTTCCTATGGGTTCAACAGCCCAGGCTCCACGACACCCAAGCTGGACGCTTGGACATGAGGACACACTAGAGACACAGAGGTCTGTGCCCACCTCCACAAACAGCACTAGGAAAGGTAAGAAGAAATCAAGGGAAGAGAATGAAATGATGAAACACCTGTCCACCACACAAATAAGACAGGGAAAAGTAGAAAACACACAAACACACACACCACACACACACACAAAAATCTTAAATTGAAAAGTGAAAGTTGCTCAGTTGTTTCCAACTCATTTCGATCCAGTGGACTGTATCCCCCCAAACCCCTCTGTCCATGGAATTATCCAGGCAAGATTACTGGAGTGGGTTGCTTTTCCCTTCTCTAGATCTTCGCAACCCAGAATTGAACCCACATCACCCTCATTGCAAGCAGATTCTTTAACAACTGAGCCACCAAGGAAGCCATAATATAAATTTGTAGCAGAAAATGTACTGTGTCCTCTACAAGGAGTCATAATGGAAAAAGAAAACAAAAACATAAGGTAAAAAATGGGGAAGAAAATAATAGATTTTCTCTACACAATTTAAAAGAAAAATCAAAAACTCATATTAACATAAACTAATAGCAGAACATGGCACTGTGTTCTCTACAGAGTCATAATGGAAAAAAGAAAATGATATAAGGATAAAAAATGGGAAAGGAAGTCACAGCCCCTCCTCCAATCCAAATTAAAAGAAAAGACAAAGACTCATATATTGTCGGGCACTTGCCATCTAACTCTACAAGGATAAAATGAAGTGCTGCTGCAGGCACTGATCTTAAAAATACCCTGGAAGACCACCACCTGTGCTCCCCCACCCCTCCCCACACACAGGTCTCTTTGGCAGCCATACCACTTGATACCACGGCCCTGAGGTCCCCAGTATGGCGTGGACTCTGCCCTGGAGAGATGCAGAACAGAGGGACCCAGCACCAAGGGGACATCAGAGCAGAGGACCCCAGTCCTGCAGGACTTCCAAGGTCTGGTGTACACTCTCCTGCTTGCTTCCTCCTTTGGGTGTGAGCTCTTAAGTCTAGGCTGTAGGCACCTGATACAAGCAGAAATGTAGTTTGCCCATATACCAGCCCTCCTCTCCCCAAATCAGATCCCCTGAGGAAGATTCAAGCAACCCTGGACTTCCCAGGGGGAAGCAATTACACCAAGTAAGAGCTGTACTTGAGAGCCTTTTGTCCTCTTGAGAGCACTAGCCTGGGAGCAGAAAAACCAGGAATATTAGTGCCCCTCAAGTGCAGGTACAGGAAGGTGGGGGCCATCTGTCCCCTCTAGGTGGGCTCCTGCTTATGTGGGCACCTGGGCCCAGGTGGGTTTTTAACCCCATCCTGCATCCACCCCCTGGATAACGTGTATGCCAGTGACAGGCCCACTGTCAATTGGGTGCCCCCTCCACACAGACAGGGCTTCCACAATTGACTCCTCTCCATCCTCCACAATGATTGCCTCCAACCCCTGCTTCACTCCACCCCCATTAAACTACCAATCCACCCTGGAGAAGCACTACAGGGGAGGGGGTGTGTGCCTCCCTGTGTTCTCAGTCGCTTCAGTTATCTCGACTCTCTGTGACCCCATGGACTCTAGACTGCCAGGTTCCTCTGTCCATGGAATTTCCCATGTGAGAATACTACAGTGGGGGTGCCATTTTCTACTCCATGGGATCTTCCTGATACAGGGATCAAACCTGGATCCTAGGCATTGCAGTTTGATTCTTTAGCTTCTGAGCCACCAAGAAAGTCTCCCTGGATGGGGTGATGGGGTGCAAACGTAAACCTACCTCAGAGGACATGGGAATTCAGCTTTTTCTTACCTGGAACCAGGAAGGAGCTCGGATGTCAGCTCAGCTGCACAAAGGGAGGGACCCAGCCTCCCCCTTCCCCTCCCAGCCTCCCCAGCCTCTGTGACTTCAGACAGTGAAGCTGTTAGTCCATGGATTCCCATTCTGGCTTCAGGCTGGTTCCACAATAAAGCTGTGTCCTTTCCTACCTTTCTGGGAGGCTCTCTGGGTGGGGAAGATCTCCTGGAGGAGGGCATGGCAGACCACTCCAGTATTCTTGCCTGAAGAATCCCATGGACAGAAAAGCCTGGCGGACTACAGCCCATGGGGT
>SJYE01008812.1:39163-58696 GCA_006408755.1 Eudorcas thomsonii | reverse complement strand
AGCAGGGGCTCACAGGGGTGTTGACTCATGAATGTCTCTTGTTACAGAAGGCAGGCGGGCTGGACAGTGAACCCAAAGATGTCCACGTCCTGGCCCCGTGTGGTGGACACAATAATGTCTACATGGATGTCCACATCCTGTCTATATCCTGACCCCCTGTGGTGGACACGGTAACGTTTTCAAGGATGTCCACACACTGGTTCCCATGTGGTGAACAGAATAATGTCCCCTAATACGTGCTGTTCCATTTCTCCATTTGAACCTAAAGCCAGCCCCATGCCCTAGGACATGTGTGTGACCAGGAGTTCCAGTTTGAAGGCAGCACTCACCTGGGTGGTTGCAGCTCTTCATGTGCTCCAGGTAGTGTACGAGGTCTCGTGGCTTCATCTGGCTCCCCCACCAGCAGGGGATACTGGGCCACAGTCCTGCGTGTTGACTCATGGATGCCTTGTCCTTGTATGACATGATGTCTTTCTGGCCTTGGGACCAGAGCTGGTGCAGAGTCGGCACCTTCTGGGGGGAGAATCATCTGGGTGACCGTGGGACAAGTGCACAGGGGCTATTGGGATACCTGTGACACGCTGTGTCAGTTAGTGGGGGTGTCCGAGAAGCTACAGTGATGTGTGGATTATTAGGGTGTCTATGAGGAGTGATGGGCTGGATATTGGGTTCTCTGTGAGAAGATACAGTCATGAGTGGGTTATTGGTATGTCTGAGTAGAGACACTCATGAGTAGATTACTGAAGTGTCTGAGTGAAGACAGTGGTGGATAGCTTACTTGAGGTCTTGAGCAGTGATGGGTCGATTATTGGGGTGTCTGAGTGGAAACAGAGGTGGGTGGATTATTGGGGTTTCTGATAGGAAATGGCAGGTGGATTACTGGGGCATCATGAGGCACAAATGATGGGTTTTGGGGGTATCTAATAGAGGCCAGGCAGGATGGATTATTGGGGTTGGCTGTGACCAGTGATGGTCTGGTCATTGGGGTGTTTGAGTGGAGATTGTGGTTGGTGGATTACTGGGGTTCCATGAGCGGTGTCACCTCGTGCCTGAACCAGCCTCATTCAGGGAGCATATAGTCTGATTACAGTGAAGCTTAGTGCTCACACCGCCCACACTGCCAAGAGTATAGGGAGCCTGTAGCCCCTGCTCACCCCACAGGGACACAGCATGTCCCCAAAGATGTTCTTGATGCAGCCCATCAGGTACTCGTGCAGGTCCTCTATCATGCCCTCAAAGTTCCTGTATGCCAGGATAACCTCCTCCTGGGAGTGATTCTTCCAGCCACTGTGATACCTTGGTGAGCATGTCCTGTGTGGGAGTGGGGAGAAGGGCCTTGTGGTGAGAGACAGAAGGTCATGGGTGGGGAATTCCCCCAGCACAGCCAATCTACAGACAGGTTGGGGTGTCCTGACACACAAAGACATAAAGCATAGCGCCTGCACCCAAGGGACCCAGCCTCCCTTGAGTGGCAGTGGGGAGCTGTGGCATTGCTCTGGTGTGTGTGTGTGTGTGCGTGTGTGTACACGCTCCTGTGCACACACAGGTGTACATGTGTTCAGGGTCTATGTGTGCACGGATATGCATGTGTGTCTGCACAGCAGCAGAGAGCAGTGCTTATAATATTGTATGAAGTCTGTACTCCAGGGAGTGTGCAAGGCCAGCAGGGTACATGCACACTGAGGCCCAGGACAGAACCTCCAGACCTCAAGGGTCATTAGGTTCTACGGTGGGGGCACTGGGGGCCAAGTCCACAGTGAGGCAATAAGTGACTTTGCCAGCAGCCAAATAGGAAAAGACATGTCAGGGACCTGGTATAGCCAAATTCTGGGAGACACCCCAGAGGCCAGGGTTGCAGGTGTGAGTTAAGAAATGCACGTTGGTTGGGAATTCGTAGTAACTGATGCCGAGGTCAGCCCTCTCATGCCTGGAGTGGACGTGTGTCCATCTGAGTGGAAGTGTGTCCATCTGAGTGGAAGTGTGACCATCTGAGTGGATGTCTGTCCATCCCCTTTGAGATCAGCATCTTCTAATTGGAATAGACCTGTGTTGTCCCCTTAGAGGTCAGACTCTCCTGCCTGGAGTGACCATATGTCCATCTGAGTGGACGTGTGCCCATCCCCTCAGAGACCCTCCCCTTCCTGCCTGGACCAGACAGGGGTGTCCCTGGATTGCAGAACCCCACCCCCCGTCTGTACCACTGTCCCACCCCCCCATCTGTACCCCACCACCACCTTCATGAGGGCCATCGTGTACACCATGAGGCCAGAGTGCAGGTTCCTCTCGGTGCCTTCCTATATGTGCACCATCTGCAGGTCCTCAGTCCAGCATCCATGTACTTTGTGATGTGCAGCACCTGCACACAGAGGTCAGTCATCTGTGCTGGGCACAGGGGCTGGGCATGCAATGAGGACGTCCAACTGAGGGCCACATCGGCCACTGTGAAATCAGCTGTTGGTACTACTGGTGTTGAGGCCCTGCTTCTGGGAACAGTGTCTCCACGGTCTCTGTTCATGTGGAGCACAGAGCCCCGGACCAGATTGTGATCCTGGGGGGGCTGTTCCTGTAGAGCCCAGCCTAACTCTCCTCTCAGGCAGTCCCTGGGTGGAAGCTTCCTATGGGTTCAACAGCCCAGGCTTCACGACACCCAAGCTGGACGCTTGGACATGAGGACACACTAGACACACAGAGATCTGTGCCCACCTCCACAAACAGCACTAGGAAAGATAAGAAGAAATCAAGGGAAGAGAATGAAATGATGAAACACCTGTCCACCACACAAATAAGATAGGGAAAAGTAGAACACACACACACAAAAAAAAAATAAAAATAAAAAAACTTAAATTGAAAAGTGAAAGTTGCTCAGTTGTTTCCAACTCATTTCGATCCAGTGGACTGTATCCCCCCAAACCCCTCTGTCCATGGAATTATACAGGCAAGATTACTGGAGTGGGTTGCTTTTCCCTTCTCTAGATCTTTGCAACCCAGAATTGAACCCACATCACCCTCATTGCAAGCAGATTCTTTAACAGCTGAGCCACCAAGGAAGCCCTAATATAAATTTGTAGCAGAAAATGTACTGTGTCCTCTACAAGGAGTCATAATGGAAAAAGAAAACAAAAACATAAGGTAAAAAATGGGGAAGAAAATAATAGATTTTCTCTACACAATTTAAAAGAAAAATAAAAAACTCATATTAACATAAACTAATAGCAGAAAATGGCACTGTGTTCTCTACAGAGTCATAATGGAAAAAAGAAAATGATATAAGGATAAAAAATGGGAAAGGAAGTCACAGCCCCTCCTCCAATCCAAATTAAAAGAAAAGACAAAGACTCATATATTGTCGGGCACTTGTCATCTAACTCTACAAGGATAAAATGAAGTGCTGCTGCAGGCACTGATCTTAAAAATACCCTGAAAGACCACCACCTGTGCTCCCCCACCCCTCCCCACACACAGGTCTCTTTGGAAGCCATACCACTTGAGACCACGGCCCTGAGGTCCCCAGTATGGAGTGGACCCTGCCCTGGAGGGATGCAGAACAGAGGGACCCAGCACCAAGGGGACATCAGAGCAGAGGACCCCAGTCCTGCAGGACTTCCAGGCTCTGGTGTGCACCCTCCTGCTTGCTCCCTCCTCTGGGTGTGAGCTCTTAAGTCTAGGCTGTAGGCACCTTATACAAGCAGAAATGTAGTTTGCCCATATTCCAGCCCTCCTCTCCCCCAATCAGATCCCCTGAGGAAGATTCAAGCAACCCTGGACTTCCCAGGGGGAAGCAATTACACAAAGTAAGAGCTGTACTTGACAGCCTTTTGTCCTCTTGGGAGCACTAGCCTGGGAGCAGAAAAAACAGGAATATGAGTGCCCCTCAAGTGCAGGTACAGGAAGGTGGGGGCCATCTGTCCCCTCTAGGTGGGCTCCTGCTTATGTGGGCACCTGGGCCCAGGTGGGTTTTTTAACCCCATCCTGCATCCATCCCCTGGATAATGTGTATGCCAGTGACAGGCCCACTGTCAATTGGGTGCCCCCTCCCCACAGACAGGGCTTCCACAATTGACTCCTCTCCATCCTCCACAATGATTGCCTCCCACCCTGGCTTCACTCCACCATTAAACTACCAATACACCCTGGAGAAGCACTATGGGGAGGGGGTGTGTGCCTCCCTGTGTTCTCAGTCACTTCAGTTGTCTCCACTCTTTGTGACCCATGGACTCTAGACTGCCAGGTTCCTCTGTCCATGGAATTTCCCATGTGAGAATACTACAGTGGGGGTGCCATCTGATACAGGGATCAAACCTGGATCCTAGGCATTTCAGTTTGATTCTTTAGCTTCTGAGCCACCAAGAAAGTCTCCCTGGATGGGGTGATGGGGTGCAAATGTAAACCTACCTCAGAGGACATGGGAATTCAGCTTTTTCTTACCTGGGACCAGGAAGGAGCTCGGATGTCAGCTCAGCTGCACAAAGGGAGGGACCCAGCCTCCCCCTTCCCCTCCCAGCCTCCCCAGCCTCTGTGACTTCAGACAGTGAAGCTGTTAGTCCATGGATTCCCATTCTGGCTTCAGGCTGGTTCCACAATAAAGCTGTGTCCTTTCCTACCTTTCTGGGAGGCTCTCTGGGTGGGGAAGATCTCCTGGAGGAGGGCATGGCAGACCACTCCAGTATTCTTGCCTGAAGAATCCCATGGACAGAAAAGCCTGGCGGACTACAGCCCATGGGGTCGCAATGAGTAAGACATTACTGAGCGAATAAACAACAATTCTGTTTTACAGCAGGTTTGTTTTCAACCCCGTTTCCCCAAGAGGGATAAGGACACTGCCCCTTGTGGGTGACACTAGCGGCTGGAGCTGTGTCCTGGGCCTGGGCATGCCTGCAGACCCTCACCTGTGTGGTGGACCACTTGAGCACCACGGGCAGGATGACACATGGCAGCGCTTTGCCCAGAAGCTGCAGCAGCCTCAAATCCTTGTGAGAGATGGGTGACTTCTTGTTTAGGCAGTAGGTCATTGTGCTGTGGCTCCCTGAAGGCAAACCAGGCGGAGGACACATCACCCCCAGAGCCTGTCCTCTGTGCCCCCAAGCCACCCTAAGGATGCACAGCTATGGTGTTTTGGGGTACGGGGGAGTCCCAAAAGTCATATCCACTGAGTTCTGGGAACTGAATCATGTCTCAAAATAGGGCCTCTGCAGATGTAAGAAAGTGAAAGTCAGTTTATTTAAGGAATCCCGTTTTGGGACAGGAAATGTTTAAGATGGCTTTTGTATTTATGTTTTGTTGTTTCCCAGGTGGGACTCGTGACAAAGAGCCTGCTTGCCATATCAGGAAGCATAAAAGATGCACGGGTGATCCCTGGGTTGGGAAGATCTCTTAGGAAGGGAATGATATCCTACTCAACTTTTCTTGCCTGGAGAATCCCATGGACAGAGGAACCTGGCGGGTACAGTCCATGGGGTTGCAAAGAGTCAGACACCACTGAGCACAGACAGACCCTCTCTAGTTACAAGTACTTTGAAGTTATTCATAGTATTTTCAGGCTCTTTATGACGCCAATGTTGTGGTCATTTATGTATGGTTTCACTTATTCTTTTCTCTTTAAATCTGTGTGATTCATTTCAGAGAGAGTGTGGAGAGGTTCACACTTTAGCTGTCACCTGGGGACAATCCAGAAATCCTTCCCTTCTGTCTCTGAACATAGGTTTAGACTAACTTTCATTCTTTCTCTTTTTTTCTTTTCTTATTTATTCTCTTGGTCAAAGGAAGGGAAGGAGGATTTACAAGTTCATAATATAAATTGATCTGATGATATTATGAAATAGTGGATAGATAAGTGAATGGATGGATGAATGGATGGTGAATGGGTGGATGGATCGATGAGTGGATGGGTGGATGATGGATTGGTCGGTGGATGGGTGGATGTATGAATAGATGGATGGGTGGTTAGATGGATGGTTGGGAGGATGGATAGGTGAGTGGGTGAATGGACAGATAGATGAGTGGATGGGTGGGTGTGTGGGTGGATGGATGGATGGGTGTGTCAGTAGCATGTGGTCCATGCACACAGTGGTGTATGAGTCACCATAAAAAAGACTGAAGTTCTGACCCAAGCTACATCGTGGATGGACCTTGAACCCACGATGGTCAGTGAGAGAAGCAGACACAGAAGGACACATTTTATATGTCCATTTATAAGAGATGCTCAGAACAGGCCAATTTAGAAAGACAGAAGCAGATGAGTAATGCCAGGGGTTTGGGGAGAGGCATCAAGAGTTATTTTGTAAGGGGTACAAGAAGGAGAGCAGCCAAGGCCCCCAGGGTGGATGGAGGAGTCCTGAAGACTCGGAAGCCTCCTCCTTGTGGGGCCCCCATAGCCCGCCCCACCGGGAAGCAACTGGAATGGCTGAGAGACTAGGTCCACAGTCCCTGTCTGCTCCACACCGCAAGGGAAGAGCTGTGTGGGGCCCTTTCTCCCAGGAGGTGGGGGTGGAGTGGCCGCCATAGAACCTCACAGCTGTTGAGAGGGTGAGAAAGTCTAAAGCTGCCTTCCATAGAAAACAGCACTTCTTGTTTGTCCAACTGCCCATGTGGGCTCCCAACGGGCAGTGCCCAGGGTGACATAGCAAAGGCAGGGCCCAGTTTGTACACGGCCAGAGGAGTGCTGGTGGAGAATAGGGTGCGTTTGACCTTGAGGAGGTGAGCAGAGTTCTGTTTGGCAGGGACCATCCAATCCCAGCCCACGGTGTCTGGTAGCCACTACTCTGATGGCCTGAGCATAGCAGAGTCACCCTGGAAGCACCTGCCTGCCTGGTCACCACCGGGCATCCCCACATCCAGAAGTCCGCCCATAGCTGAGCTTTGCAGCACTTTTTGCAACCAAACTGGCTGGAGTTAGAGGTTCCTCAGTTTAATTAGGTAGTGCTGGTACCACTTATCAGGTTGTTTTGGGGGTGGGTGGCCCCCTTAAACTTTGGGCCCTCCAGGCTCAAGTGCAGGAGGTGCTCCAAAATATCTGATGGAAAACATGGGTGGAAGGTGAGTGGTCCCAAGGAGTAGGACAGAGTGGCTGGGAAAACACAATGCTGCCCCCCAGGGAGACTGGCATGTGTCCTGCAGGCAGGCTCTTGGGGGTTCACTTACCTTCCAGGTTGAATGGGATAAAGTGGACAGACAAAGGAAGGTGCTAGTGTGTGTATGTATGTGTGTGCAGTATGTGTGCATGTGTGTTTGGTGTGTTGTGTGTGCATGTGTGTGTGTGTTCTGTGCTCATGTATGTATGTGTGTGTTCATTGTGCCTCTGTGTGCCTGCATGTGTGTATGTTTGGCTTTGAGGCTTCCCACACTCAGACCCATCTCACAGCCACATCCCCACCAAGCCAATCCTGTTGGGCCTCACCTGGGATGGAGAGGTGGTGCAGGGCCATTTCTCAGAGCCANATTGTGCCTCTGTGTGCCTGCATGTGTGTATGTTTGGCTTTGAGGCTTCCCACACTCAGACCCATCTCACAGCCACATCCCCACCAAGCCGATCCTGTTGGGCCTCACCTGGGATGGAGAGGTGGTGCAGGGCCATGTCTCAGAGCCAAGAACTCAGCGCTGACATCCAGTCCGATTTCACCTTGGTGGCACAGGAAGAAGCCGGGTGATCTCACCAGCCAGCTCATCGGAGGCAAAGCCTGGGAGATCTGGGGAAGGAAATGGGGCTTTATATAATGAAAACATGACGTGCAGAAGACCCAGTGCTGGCAGTGCAGAGGCGTGGCTCTCAGAAACTGTACCTGAGGACTTCTCTCCAAGAGAAAGGAGGATGGGGTGGTGGAGAGGGGAGAAGTCATCTAGAGACAGAGAAACTGAGACACAGAGAGTAATGGACAGAGTCATGAAGAGAGACAGACAGAAGTAGGGCGAAGGGAGAGACAGACACAGGAGGTGAAGTGAGGGCTTGACAGGGAGCATGGGAGTGGGGAGACAGAGACAAACAGACAGACCCCAGCAGCTGAAGTCTGTTCTCCCTGAGGCTAGAGCTTGCGACCTCCTCCAAAAGGTCTCCCTTAGTTTCACTGGGCACCAGCCCCCTCCTCTTGAGGCTGAGAGAAACCCAGTTGAGCCTGTGGGTTCTAGGTATGAGGTCTTCCATCCTAGGACCGATGGAGCCCAGGCACAAAGTCATACACCCTTCACTCCCCAGAGGTGGTCTCTCCATCTGGTGAGTGTTGCTGCAGTAAAAGTGACTGGGCAGGCTCCCAGGATGAAGCACCTGCCTGAACAGCTAAGAAGCTGGGAATGCCTCCAGTCAGGGTCTGAGTGTCCCCTCTCTCCTGTTATGGGTGGGTGTCCTGGTGGTCTGCATGTCATCACGACTCTTTTCATGGCAAACACAGGCCTGGACCTTTATTTTTATGTTTATTGCTCTCCATGGACAGGGGTTGTCTCTATTCTTAAGGTCTATAGTAATAGTAATAGTAATTGTACTATACTCTATAGTAGTAGTTCCCTTCTATTGTCATAAACCCCCCACAGTAATATTCTCCTTCTATTGTCATACTCTCCCCTCCACAGTAATAGTCCCCTTTCTATAGTAACAGCACTTCTAGTATCATAATTGGAGAAAGGCATGACAACCCACTGCAGTATTCTTAGCTGGAGAAATATATGGACAGAGGGGCTTGGTCGGCTCCATGCATTCAGTCCATGGAGTCACAAAGTATCGGACATGACTGATTGACCAACATGAATGTCATAGTGTTTAGAGTGATAGCCCTCTATTCTCAAAACTTCACTTCTACAGTAACTGTGCTCCTCTACTGTCATAGTCGCCCCTTTGTAATAATAGTCCCTTTTCATTGTTACTCCTCTTCTATTGTCATGGCCCTCCCCACAGTAATGGTTCCTCCTCTACAGTATCAGCTCCTCTCTATTGTCAGAGTAACAGTTCCCTCTATAGGGTAACAGTTTTCTATTAGAAATCTAATAGAGTAATGAAATTGAAAGTGAAGTTGCTCAGTCGTGTCTGACTCTTTGTGACCCCATGGATTATAACCTACCAGATTCTTCCATCCATGGGATTCTCCAGGCAAGAGTACTGGAGTGGCTTACCATTTCCTTCTCCAGGGGCATTCCTGACCCAGGGATCGGACCAGGGTCTCCCGCATTGTAGGCAGACACCTTTACTGCCTGAGCCACCAGGGAAGGCAAGAGTAATATGATAATTGTTATCCTTTATAGTCATAGTCCTCCACCCCATACACTAATAGTCCTGTTTCTATTGTCATACTTCACTTTCTATAGTAATAGTCCCCCCTCTGCAGTAAAAGTATCTCCTCTACTGAAATAGCCCCCATAACATAGTCCTACTATATATAGTTACCCATCTATTAGTTCCCCTCCTACAGTAGTACTGTCATAGTCCCCTCTCTGCAATAATAGTACTCCTTGATTGCAGTAGTGCCCTCAAGTCATAATAGTCTGCCTCTAATGTTACCCTTCTAGAATAAAAGTCCTCCATTGCTATAATCTCCCTTTACAGTGAATGTCCCCTTCTACTGTCATAGTCCACTCTCTATTGTAATAAGTCTGTTTCTGTGGTAGGTAGTCTCTCATCTAGTAATCTCCCTCTGTTGTCAGTATTCCCCTTCCACAGTCAAAGTCCCCCTTCTACTATAACAGTGCTGCCTCTACTGTCATAGTTTCCCCTCTATGCTAATAGTCCCCTTCTGCTGTCCCTACTATATATTAATAATCCCTTTACTATCTTAGTAGTCCCCATCTTATAGTAATAGTCTTCCTCAATTTCAGTAGTGCCTTTCTATTGTAATAGACCCTGTCTGCAGTAATAGACCCCCATTCATTATACTAGTCCCCCCTAAGGTAGCAATCCTCTTATAATAGTCGTCTCTCTTTGTCGTAGTCTCTTCTGTTCAGTAATAGCACCTCCTCTACAATGATAGACCACCCTCTACTCTAATAGTCTCACATATGCTATAATAGTCCTCTCTCAACAGTGAGAGTCCTCCTCTATTGTAATAGTCTCCCTCTATGGTAAGAGTTCTCATTCCATAAATGCTTCTGCCTCTTCTGTAACACAGCAAAGCAGAGACATTTTGTCAGCTAAGATCTGGTTTTTCTAGTGGTCATGTATGAATGTGAGTTGCACTAAAAAAACAGCTGAGTGCCGAAGAATTGAGGCTTTTGAACTGTGGTGGTGGAGATGACTCTTGAGGGTCCCTTGGACTGCAAGGAGATCCAACCAGTCCATCCTAAGGGAGATCAGGCTTGGGTGCTCATTGGAAGGACTGATGCTAAAGCTGAAACTCCAATAATTTGGCCACCTGATGCGAAGAGCTGACTCATTGGAAAAGACTCTGATGTAGGGAAAGATTGATGGCAGGAGGAGAAGGGGATGACAGAGGATGAGATGGTTGGATGGCATCATCGAATCAATGAACATGAGTTAGAGTGGACTACAGGAACTGGTGATGGACAGGGAGGCCAACTGTGCTATGGTTCGTGGGGTCACAATGAGTCGGACATGACTGAGCGACTGAACTGAACTGAACCGCTGTAATAATCCCCCTCTACCGAATGCCCCCCTCTACTGTAATAGATCCTTTTATTATAATAGTTATCTGTATTGTCATAGCCCCTCCTCTGTGTAAGAGCCCCCATGGTATCAGAGTCCTCCTATTTTAAATTTTCCCTCCACAGTAATAGTCTCCCACTACAGTAAGGGTCCTTCCAACTTTCACTTTCTCCACAGTAACATCCCCCCTACATGGTCATAGCCCCATTTATTGTTTTATCTCCCTCTATCATATTAGTCACCTCTCTATAGTATTATGTCCCCTTGTACAAATAAAGCCCTACCTCTATTTAATCATCCCCTCTCTAGAGTAATAGTCCTCCCTGAAGGACTCTTATTCTCCTGTAATAGTCCCCTTTCCTCTTCACAATAACCCTTCAGAATAAGTGTCTTTTCTAATCCAAATATTCAATGAGATGCAAGTAGAATACACAGCAAAACAGTATGTCAGAACCCCGTGCATGGTACCATGGGGAAAACCTGTGGATGTGTGTGCCCCATCATGTAGGGCTCCTTTTGTGCGTCTGTGTCACAATCCTGGGGACACCTGTGGGTGTGTGTCCATCTTCCCCTCACAGAGGAGACCTCCACATAATACAGGTCATCTGCCCACTGGGTGTCCTGTCCACAACTCTCCCCATGACATAGGTCACTTTCCCACCCCTAAGCCCTTTTGTCTCCACATCCCTGGACCTCTGTTCCATCAGAATCCACATCAGTGTGTCACAAGCACTTCATCCTCCCATTTGTGCTGGCCTGAGATGGTGATGGGTTCACTGTGATAAGAGGAATAATGTCCCAATCACCTGTGGACACCCATCCTGTACTGTCAAGACACTCTCCTGTCTCTCAAGTACATAGGTCTGGGTCACTCACCATCTCTTCCTTGTCTGTGAACCTCACTGCCTGGTTTCCAAGTGCAGATTCAGAAGTGTTCAGCAGTAGTGCCACCCAGCCTTGGGGCCTCGGACAGCACCCCACGGAGCAAGCTGGGTGCACCTGCACACCCTGGTGGCTTCCACTTCCTGTGGGTCTGCCACACCCTCTGCGTTCTCAGTCCACTCAGGTGAGCAGGTGGGGCACCTGCCAGTGAAGTCAGATTCTGCCCCCGTGGGCCCGCAGTGTGACACTGGAGGAGGTTCCATGTGACCTCACGCATGTCTGTGGGTGAGGGTGGGCAGAGAGGCCCTCAAGGGAATAGATCTCAGGTGAACGAATGGATGGAGCAACACAGGGCCTCTTCACAAATACCAGGATTCTAGACCTTTACTCAGGTTCCCAAACTCACCAGCCTCCTGAAACACTCACTGGGTTCCCCTAACTCACAATCCCTCTGAAACACTCACTGGGTCCCCCAAGCACTCCTGGGCTCCAAAAATTTCCTTCCACTCTGACCAGCCCATAGTCCTACACCCTCAATGTAAGGGCAGGACACAAGACCTGTGTTATCAGGTGTCCTCCCCCAGTGGCTTGCCAGCACAGGATCAGCACCAGCTCACGACTTAATAGGGGCTTGTCACTATGCCCTACAGGCCCCAGTCCAGGGGCTCTCTCTGGCTCCGTGCTCTGATCCAGAGGGACTCAACTTCCACGTGGAGAAGCGGGGTGGGCGCCTCATTTTCCCAAGTTGTCCCAGCCCTCCAGCCCCTCCTGTGCACACACACACACACACACACACACACACACACACACAGACACACACAGACATATACGATGCAGAGAAAGATTGAAGTCAGGAGGACAAGAGGGTGTGACAGAGGATGAGATGGTTAGATGCATAACCGATTCCATGCACATAAGTTTGAGTAAACTCCAGGAGTCAGTGATAGACAGGGAGGCCTGGAATGCTGCAGTCCATGAGGTCTTGAAGAGTCAGACATGAGAGAGCGACTGAATTGAACTGAACAGTTTTATAGTTGCTGTTACACAAATGGCCACAAGGAGTCATCATTGCTTTTGCATTGGACTCCACTTCTAAATTGCCATAAGGGAACCCTCTTACACCGCTGGTGGGAATGCAAACTAGTACAGCCATTATGGAAAACAGTGTGGAGATTCCTTAAAAAATTGCAAATAGAACTGCCTTATGACCCAGCAATCCCACTGCTGGGCATACACACTGAGGAAACCAGAATTGAAAGAGACACATGTACCCCAATGTTCATTGCAGCGCTGTTTATAATAGCCAGGACATGGAAGCAACATAGATGTCCATCAGCAGATGAATGGATAAGAAAGCTGTGGTACATATACACTATGGAATACTACTCAGTCCTTAAAAAGAATAAATCTGACTCAGTTCTAATGAGATGGATGAAATTGGAACCAATTATACAGAGTGAAGTAATCCAGAAAGAAAAACACCAATACAGTATACTGACACATATATATGGAATTTAGAAGACAGTAATGATGACCCTATATGTGAGACAACAAAGAGACAGAGGTATAGAGTGGACTTTTGGACTCTGAGAGAGAGGGAAATAGTGGAATGGTTTGGGAGAATGGCAATGAAACATGTACATTTTCCTGTAAGAAACGAAGCGCTAATCTATGTTCAATGTAGGATGCAGGATGGATGGGGCTAATGCACAGGATGATTCAAGTAGAGGATGTGGGGTGGGAGGTGGGAGGGGGCTTCGGCATTGGGTGATTTTATTCACCTATGGCTGATTCGTGTCAATGTATGGCAAAACAAATACAGTATTGTAATTAAAAAAATAATTTTTTTTAAAAAAGAGAAAAATTAATTAATTTGTTTTAATGGGAGGTTGATTACTTTACAATATTGTAATGCTTTTTGCCATAGATTAATATCAATCAACCATTGGTGTTCATTTGTTCCCCATCCTGAATCCCCTTCCAACCTCCTTTCCCATCCTATCCCTCACAGCCATCCCAGTACACCAGCCCTGAGCACCCTGTCTCATGTATCAAACCTAGACTGATGATCTGTTTCACATATGGTAATATACATGTGTCAATGCTATTCTCTCAAGTCATCCCACCCTCGCCTCCTCCCACAGAGTCCAAAAGTCGGTTCCATACATCTGTGTCTCTTTTACTGTCTCACATACAGGGTCATAATTACCATCTTTCTAAATTCCAACTGTATATGTATTAATATACTGTATTGGTGTTTTTGTCTCTGACTGACTTCACTCTGTATAATAGGCTCCAGTTTCATCCACCTTCAGAACTGATTCAAATGCATTCTTTTTAATGGCTGAGTAATATTCCATTGTGCATGTGTACCAGGCTTTCTTATCCGTTCATCTGCCGATGGACATCTTGGCTGCTTCCATGTCCTGACGATTGTAAGCAGTGCTGTGATGAACATTGGGGTACTCATGTCTCTTTCAGTTCTGGTTTCCTCAGTGTTTTTGCCCAGCAGTGGAATTGCTGGGTTGTATGACAGCTCTATTTCAAGTTTCTAAAGGAATCTCCACCCTGTTCTCCATAGTGGCTGCACTAGTTTGCATTCTCACCAACAGTGTAAGAGAGTTAGTTCCCTTTTCTCCACACCCTCTCCAGCATTCATTGCTTGCAAACTTCTTGATAACAGCCATCATGAATGGTGTGAGATGGTACCTCATTGTGGTTTGTATTTGCATTTCTCTCCATCATGAATGGTGTGAGATGGTACCTCATTGTGGTTTGTATTTGCATTTCTCTGATAATGAGTGATGTGGAGCATCTTTTCTTGAGTTTGCTTGCCATCTGTATGTCTTCTTTGGAGCAATGTCTGTTTACATCTTTGGGCCTTTTTTTTGATTGGGTCATTTGCTTTACTGGAATTGAGCTGTAGGAGCTGCTTGTATATTTTTGAGATTAATTCCTTGTCAGTTGCTTCTATTGCTCTCATTTTTTCCCATTCTGAAGTCTGTCTTTTCACCTTGCTTATACTTTTCTTCTTTGTGCAAAATCTTTTCAGTTTAATCGGGCCCCATTTGTTTATTTTTGCTTTTATTTCTATGACTCTCGGGGTGGGTCATAGAGTATCCTGTTGTAAATTTCTTTTTCTGTGCGTTCATTGCTGTCTTATTTTGAAGTAGGGTTGATTTCTGATACTGTGTTCGTTTCATGTGTACAGGAGCTAGATTCAGAGATACACAGCCATTTATCAATTCCTTTTTGGGTTCATTTTCCCCAGATAGAGGAGTAAAGTGTCTCCAATAGGCTGCCCTTTGATATTCAATACTATTTTTCCTGATTATCTGTTGATGTATGTTAACGCCTGTTTCTCCCGTGCAAACTCTTCATTTATCCCACATCTCTAACTTTTTTTTGATAATTATAACTTGGTTTTCTAAGTTTGTGAGTCTGTTTCTACTGTGTAATAGCCTACATTTGCATTAATTTAATTTCATGAAAATACTTTTCAATGATACCTTCTGTAATTTGTCTTTCTCTATCGGTCTTCCTTCACTTACTATGGTATTCACTCTATCCTTCCCTGCTGTTGTCACTGGCATTATTCCGTTGTGATCCAGGGCTGAGTAGCATTCCAGTGCAGAGTTGCATCACTCTGAATTCATTTTCCTGTCGATGAATAACTTCATAAAATTTTTTGCAAGGAGGGCTTCCCTGGTGGCTCAGCAAGTAGAGAATTCACCAGCCAATGCATGAGACATGGGTTCAATCCCTGGGGGAGGAAGATCCCCTGGAGAAGGGCATGGCAACCCAATCCAGTATTCTTGCCTGGAAAATCCCATGGACAGAGGAGCATGAGGGGCTACAGTCCATGGGGTCACAGAGTGTTGGACATGACTGAAGCCACTGAGAATACATGAAAAGGAAAAAAAAAAAGAGAAATTAGTTTTTTATTTGTTACCTGTTTTGAGAACAAAGGAGATTAAGAAAACAGTGAGCAGGCCTGAACATTCCTAGTGTGTGTGTGTTTGTTTGTTTGTTTGTTTTTTACTTTAACTGCTCATAACTCTGAATTTCTGTGACTAAATTTGCCTTTCTGCTCCCTAACTCTGCAGGAGCTACAAGTGACATTTTTTTCCTTCGACTCTATGCTAAATACATCACCAATCTGGTGGTTGCCCTTACAGCACCCTTCCGCTTGTACTTACAAATCAGAAAGAAGGCTTCCAAGCCATCCCAACTGCCAGAGTTAGTTACTGAGTTATCGATTTCAGTCTGACTGTCTTTGAAAAAATGCACGAGGAAGAGATCACTAACACCTGACTGTGAGCCATTCCTTTATATAAGCCCCTAGACTCTTCGTAGTCAGGAGGTGGGAGGGTAACTCATTCCTTGAGGCATGACCCTGCTGTGTTCCCCTCTCTGCTGGCTTGAGAATAAAAGACACATTCGTATCTCCTTCACACTCTGACTCTGTATTTTTTTATCTCGCTTCACTGGGCAGAGAAAGCCAAGATTTTGGCCAGCAACAATTATAGTTCTTGGCCATTGCCAATCGAGCTGCCTTGAAAACAAGGTGCTCAGGTCACTGTGAATTCTGATTTTCTCTGGGTCTGAGCCCAGGCATGAGATTGTCGGGTCATGCAGTTTTTGAGTGTTTAGTTGAAAAAGAACCACCTTGCTGGTTTTGATATTTCCTCCACCATTTTACATCCCCACTGAGACTGTAGGAGAATCCTCGTTTCTCCCCATCCTCTGCAGCCCCTATTCTCTGTAGATTATTAGACAGTGGCCACTCTGACCTGTGGGAGTGGTTTACTCATGGAAGTCTTGATTTGCGTGGATTTAATACATAGTGGCATGCTACAGTCCATGGGATTGCAAAGAATAGGACACACTGTGCAACTGAACTGAATACATAGTGAGCTGGACAAAATTTTCAAGTGCTTTTCAATACTATACAGAGTGACTACAGTTTGCCTCTTGATATTGTTTTCTATTTTTTATTATTTTTTAATTAAATTTATTTTTTTTAATTACAATACTGTATTTGTTTTGCCATACATTGACACGAATCAGCCATAGGTGAACACAATCTGCCAATTCCAAAGCCCTCTCCCACCTCCCATCCCACATCCTCTACTTGAATCATCCTGTCCATCAGCCCCATGCATCCTGCATCATACATTGAACATAGATTAAGTTTCGTTTCTTACAGGAAAATATACATGTTTCATTGCCATTTTACCAAACCATCCCACCCTTTCCCTCTCCCTCAGAGTCCAAAAGTCCACTCTATACCTCTGTGTCTCTTTGTTGTCTCACATATAGGGTCATCATTACTGTCTTCTAAATTCCATATATATGTGTCAGTATACTGTATTGGTGTTTTTCTTTCTGGCTTACTTCACTCTGTATAATTGGTTCCAATTTCATCCTTCTCATTAGAACTGAGTCAAATTTATTCTTTTTAAGGGCTGAGTAGTATTCCATAGTGTATATGAACCACAGCTTTCTTATCCATTCATTTGCTGATGGACATCTAGGTTGCTTCCATGTCCTGGCTATTATAAACAGTGCTGTAATGAACATTGGGGTACATGTGTCTCTTTCAATTCTGGTTTCCTCAGTGTGTATGCCCAGCAGTGGGATTGCTGGGTCATAAGGCAGTTCTATTTGCAATTTTTTAAGGAATCTCCACACTGTTTTCCATAATGGCTGTACTAGTTTGCATTCCCACCAGCAGTGTAAGAGGGTTCCCTTTTCTCCACATCCTCTCCAGCATTTATTGCTTGTAGACTTTTGGATCGCAGCCATTCTGACTGGTGTGAAATGATACCTCATTGTGGTCTTGATTTGCATTTCTCTGATAATGAGTGATGTTGAGCATCTTTTCATGTGTTTGTTAGCCATCCGTATGTCTTCTTTGGAGAAATGCCTATTTAGTTCTTTGGCCCATTTTTTTATTGGATCATTTATTTTTCTGGAGTTGAGCTGCATAAGTTGCTTATATATCTTTGAGATTAGTTGTTTGTCAGTTGTTTCATTTGCTATTGTTTTCTCCCATTCAGAAGGCTGTCTTTTCACCTTGCTTATAGTTTCCTTTGTTGTGCAGAATCTTTTCATTTTAATTAGATCCCATTTGTTTATCTTTGCTTTTATTTCTTGCATTCCTATACACTAATAATGAGAAAGTAGAAAAAGAAGTTAAGGAAACAATTCCATTCACCATTGCAACGAAAAGAATAAAATACTTAGGAATATTCCTACCTAAAGAAACTAAAGACCTATATATCGAAAACTATAAAACACTGATGAAAGAAATCAAAGAAGACACTAATAGATGGAGGAATATACCATGCTCATGGCTTGGAAGAATCAATAGAGTGGAAATGAGTATACTACCCAAAGCAATCTACAGATTCAATGCAATTCCCATCAAGCTACCAGCAGTATTTTTCTCAGAACTAGATCAAATAATCTCAAGATTTGTATGGAAATACAAAAAACCTCGAATAGCCAAAGCAATCTTGAGAAAGAAAAATGGAACTGGAGGAATCAACTTGCCTGACTTCAGGCTCTACTACAAAGCCACAGTCATTAAGTCAGTATGGTACTGGCACAAAGACAGAAATATAGATCAATGGAACAAAATTTAAAGCCCTGAGATTAACCCACATACCTATGGACACCTTATCTTCAACAAAGGAGGCAAGAATATACAATGGAGTAAAGATAGTCTCTTTAACAGGTGGTGCTGGGAAAACTGGTCAACCACTTGTAAAAGAATGAAACTAGACCCCTCTCTAACACCATACACAAAAATAAACTCAAAATGGATTAAAGATCTAAATGTAAGACCAGAAACTATAAAACTCCTAGAGGAGAACATAGGCAAAACACTCTCTGACATAAATCACAGCAGGATCCTCTATGATCCAACTCCCAGTATACTGGAAATAAAAGCAAATATATTGTTTTCTTCAAAGGTATCTCTGTTTTGAATTCCTGTCCGATGATCTATGCCGGGACATGACTGGAAGGGAGGGGTCATTTACTGTCCCACAGGCCTTGTGAATATGAAGAGTCAAGCAGTATTAGCGTTAAAGTTGTTTTTTCTGGAAGATGCTTCTAAGGAAACAACATTGGTTCCTGCCCCACTCTGGTCCTCAGTCATTGAGGTTCATGGAAAACTCTGTTCATTGATTGTCATCTAGAGTGAAATATGCCAAAGCTTGAGTCTCATTTCCTCTTCCCCCTTACCCAGGGTCCCCAGGGCACATTGCAGTTTGTGGACACCACTCTGCAGAGGGTACTGTCATCTGTAGGTGACCCTAAATACAGAGGCTGGAGGTAGGAACCCCAGCTTAGGGGACATAGAGTGGCCAGGGGATCTTGCCAACCTGTTCCAGCCTGGAGCCTCCACCAATTATTGGGTGATGTAGGCTTGGTTTCTCTGCAGGAGGTTCCACCTGCATCTGGAGATTGAATGCTCATGCAGAGGCAAAGAGGCACCCCAGGTCCATTTGGGGTCACATTTCCTGCCCCATGCTCCCAGCTCCGTCTGCACTGAGACCCTCCAAACTTGGGACGAAAACCAGCTCAAACTCCAGGGATATGACAACATCTGGGTCACCATGGCCTGAGTACAGTAGAGTCAGTCTTTCTGATTCATTTTTTGTGCTTTTATTCCCTAATTTGAATTGGCGTATGTAGCTGAATGACAATGTTGTGTTTTTTTTTTGTTTGTTTTTTGGTTGTTGTTGTTGTTTTGTTTTCATTTGGGTCAACATAATTTGATTCACTCGTACCTAGATGTGTATATCTTCTCTTAGAGGTTCTCTTCTGATATAGAATGTTACAGTGCTGAATAGGATTCCTGTTTAAACAATGATTCCTGGTGGATTGTTATTGTTGTATTTTAATATTAACCTCCTTAGAAAGGGATCACAAACACAGTAAATTAAAAATGAAATGACAGAGAAACATCCAGTAGATGAAGATATGTTTGTTGACCTGGTATGAATGGATTTGGGCCAGGGCCAGTCTATGTTTTCCTAAGCAACAAGAGTTAAGCTGTGGTT
>SJYE01008812.1:7283-28480 GCA_006408755.1 Eudorcas thomsonii | reverse complement strand
TGGTTGGTAATCTGCTCAATGTCAAGTAATCAGTCATGCCACATGCTGGTGACAGAAGAGTCTCGAGTAAGAGGGCTAGTCTTGGGCAGAGCAAGGACACTGAAACAGGCATCTGGAAGTACTCCTTTTATTTTTTATTTTTTTATTTTATTTTATTTTTTTACTTTTTACTTTTTATTTATTTATTTATTTTAAAATAATTAAATTTATTTATTTTTTTAATTACAATACTGTATTTGTCTTGCCACACACTGACACGAATCAGCCACAGGTGAAAACAATCGCCCAATGCCGAAGCCCCCTCCCACCCCCCATCCCACATCCTCTACCTGAATCATCCCGTGCATCAGCCCCATGCATCCTGCATCCTACACCAGTACCACCCATACTTTAGGCAGAGACAGCTCGTATCGGTGTACCATTTTGGCGTCACTGGTGCTGTGCATCTGAGTACTCCCGCTTGCCCATCCGCCACTCTGATATCCCCAGCTCCTGCCATAGCAGGAGATTTCTCATCCCTCTGCGTCCCTTGTGGATTTCTGGGACCCTTGGAGCATCCCCCAAGGAAGGTTTTGTTTCCAACCTCACTTTATGTATGCCTAGCATGTGTTTCCTGGGAATTGGCATGTCAGTTGCCTGAAACTTCAGGATCTGCAGGTTCTGCAGCACGTGTTCTCCAAGCGCAAGTGCCTGTGTCTGTGTGTTTAGCAAGAGAGGCTTGAGTCCCTTCCCTGCTCCTTGTCTTGACCTGGGTGGCATGAATATACTGGAGTTATCAGGCCAGTTGTTACCAGTCAATGATGACACCCATTCCCTGCCAAAGTGTGTGGCTGCTATTCAGATGGGAGGCAAACAACTTAGCTTCCCATAGTAATTTGCTCAGACACGTACAGGTAGAGAGATTCCCAGGCTCTGCTGGCACAGTGCCTGTGGAGATCACAGCACCCCCCCAAAACCCCAATTCTTTGGCCCCCAATTTCTTTGACCTCCCTCAACTATCGGGTTCCATCACCCCTACCCCTCTTCTTCCTCCTGTTTCTTCTCGTCCTCCTGAGCATCTGCCCTCTGAGAAGTAGCAGTAAGGATATGGCATTGACCCACAAGCCAGAGTTGCCCTGGATGATGGCACTTCTCTGATTCAAAGGATGCTTTCTCGTCTGCTGGTCTTTCCTCTGGAGCTGAAGAGAAGCTTTGGGGTCTTTCTCATTCGTGGAACTCAGCTCTATCGGCCTGACTGCCAGCACATCAAGTGGGGGTTGGTCCTTCGAGGCTCCTGTAATTGGATGATCCTTGCCCTGCTCCTCTGGCTTCTCCTACCATTCCTGCGAGGACAGCTTCCCCTGGTCCTCTTTCACTACCACTTCAACCTCCTCAATGATTTATTCTATCAGCAGCTGGAATACTTGCCAAACCTCTCCCTTCTCCAGACCTACTCCTTCCTCCACTGCCTTCCTGCTGAAGAAGGCAGCCCGCTTGACTGGTGGGATGCCTGCTGCTTGTGACATCTCCAAAAGCCGTAATGTGCTGGCAGATGTCAGGGGCCCAGCACCATGAATCTATGGTCTCACACTGAAGAAACCCCAGGGCCCCTTTGAGCATCAGGACCCAGGGAAGTATGATGTCAACAAAGGTGCTCAATTCAGGCTGCCTTGCTGAGAATCACCTGGGTCTCACATGATCTAAGCAGAGCTTCTCTGAATGAGACTAGGACACATGAAGCCCACAAGCCACCAGGCTCAGCCTGTCACCTGCTACCCTCATGACGTGAATCCAGGCTCTGCATCCAGGCTGCATGAGCCTGAGCTTTGCCACCGGGGACAGGAGAGAGTCCTGGCCTCTACACTGATCTGCCTTCAGGCCTCACCTCCTGACCCCCTCACAACCTATGTATCTTGTCACTTACTTATCATGGAAATACCTTCCTCCTGGGACTAACACTGAAGGGGATTGATTCACAGGCCCTAGACAATGATCTGGTGGCTACACAGAGGAGAACAGCATATGGATGACCAGTCCTGAGCCCTCCCATGGGCAGCCAAGAACCCCAACACCAATTGTCTTTTCTGGGGAGGCCTAGATGGACCCCACCTCAGCAATCCTGTTTCATTCTGGAGAGTTGTGGTTCAAGAATTAGTTGAGGAAGTTCACATGGCTGGTGTCCAGCCTGAAGTTGAGAGCTCCCCATCCACCCTCATAGAAGCAGTGGACCAGAGAGGATGTACATTCCCTATATCCTGAAGGAGGACAGGGGAGTCAGGGAAGATTCACGTAGGCAGTGCATCCGACTCCCTCTCCCACCCACCCACACTGCCCTAGGAGCCAGGTCGCACCAGTGATGCCAAAGTGGTACTCCTTAATGATATCTCTGTTCCTGAAGCACGGGTTGTCCCAAGAGGAAAATACCAGCTTTCAGCGGGCCTGAGTATGGCCTCGTTCCAGCACCTGCCAAGACTGGGAGGATGGAAAAGGTGAAGGTGCACAAGCTTCTAGGGTCTGCAGCTTGCCTGCCAGCCAGGCATCAGCATCTTCCTTTTTTTGCTTTCCAAAGGCTCAAGACAAACACACGCATCTGGGTCATAGGATCCCCCAACCCCCACCTGACTGCCCAGCTCCCCCCCGACCTGTCCTCAGGCTCCCTCTCTGCCCTTAGAGCCATCATGGAGATAATCAAGTCTTCATCTCAGTTGCTGACCATGACAGGCATCTTCCGGTGATTTGTAATCTGTTCGATGTCAAGGAATCAGTCATGCCACATGCTGGGGAAGGAAGAGTGTCGAGTAACATGGTTAGTCTCGGGCAGAGCAAGGGCACCAAAACAGGCATCTATAAGTACTCCCTTTCAAGATTACTTTTTTCCCTTTGGGACCACCCGTACTTCAGGCAGAGATAGGACTACCACTTTGGCATCGCTGGTGCTCTGCATGTGAGTACTCCCACTTGCCCAGTTGCCACTCCAACATCCCCAGTCCCTGCTACACCATGTGAGGTTCTCATTTCTTTGGGTCCCTTGTCATCTTCTGGGACCCTTCTTCTCATCCCCCAAGGGAAGATCTGTTTCACACCCCACTTTATGTATGCCTGGCATATGTGTCCTGGGGATTGGCATTTCAGTTGCCTGAAACTTCAGGATCTGCAGTCCCTGAAGCATGCATTATCGGTGCACAGGTTCCTGTGTCCCTGTGTTTAGCAATAGAGGCCTGGGTCTCTACCCTGCTGCCTGTCTTGACAAGGGATGACGTGGATGTACTGGAGTCATGTGGCCAACTGTCACCATTCACTGATGACATCCATTCCCTGCCAAATTGTGTTGTTCCTATTCAGATGTGAGCCAAACTGAGCCTCCCATAGTCATCTGCTCAGACACGTACAGGTAGAGAGGTTCCCAGGCTCTGCTGGCATTGTACCTGTGAAAATCACAGTGCTCCGTACCCCAATTACCATGGCCCAGTTCCTTTGGCTTCACCTCAGTTGTCAGGTTTCCTCACCCCCTCCTCCTGTTCTTGTTCCTTCTCATCCTCCTGAGCATGATGATGTGCCTCCCAGGATAATGGCACTTCTCTGACTCAAGGGTCAGTTTCTCTTCTGATGGTCCTTCCTTTGAAGCCAATTAGGCTATGGTGTCTTTGTGATTTGCTGAGTTCAGCTCCCCCTGCAGGGCCGCCAATGCCTCCAGTGCCTCCAGTGGGGGCTGGTCACTCAAGGCTCGAGTCCTTGGATAATCCTGACCTTGCTCTTCTGGCTTCTCCTACCGTTCCTGAGAGGACAGCTTCTCCTGCACATCTTCCACCACCACTTCAACCTCCTCAGTGATGTCTTCCACCAGCAGCTAGATCACTTGCCAGACTGCCCCACCTCTCCCTACTCCTGGGCCGCTCATTTCTCCACTGCTTCCCCACTGAAGAAGGCAGCTTCCTCGACTGGTGGGCACCCTGCTGTCTGTGACATCCCTGATGGCCCCTATGCAGCTGGAGGTCTCAGGGCCCCAGCACACTGAATCCTTGGGCTCAAATCAGAGATGCCCCAGGGTCTCCGTGAGCAGCAGGATCCAGGGAAGTATGATGCCTACAAATGTGATTAATTCAGTCTGTCTCTCTGAGAATTACCTAGGCCTCACATGTTGTAAACATAACTTATCTGATTGAGCCTAGGACACATGAAGCACCCAAGCCCCCAAGACTCTAGTCTCAGCCTGTCAACTGCTACCCACATGACCTGAATCCAGACTCTGAATCTAAGCTGCATAAGCCTGAGCTTCCCCACCTGGGAGAGGAGACAGTCCTGGCCTCTATACAGGTCCGCCTTTTAGCCTCATGTGTGATCCCCTCACAAGCTCTGTGTCTTGTCACTTATGTCTCATGGGAGGACCTACTGATAGGCTGGTCACACAGGAGAGGTCAGCATGGGACTGAAAATGCCCTGAGCCCTCCTTGGGCAGCCAAGAACCCAAACATCACTCGTCCATTCTGGCAAGGCCCAAAGACACCTCCATCAGCAGTCCTGTTCAGGCTCATGGTGACTAGCCTGAGGCTGGGAGCACTGCATCCATCCTCACAGAAGCAGTTGGTCAGAGAGGACGTCTCAGGCACAGAGAGGTCGTTAAGGAGTACAACTTTGGCATCGCTGGTCCTCTACATCTTGGTACTCCTGCTTGCCCAGCTGCCACACGGACATCTCCAGCCCCTGACATACCATACAATGTGCTCATCTCTCTGTGTTCCCCATGATACTCTGGGACCCTTATTCTCATCCCACAAGGGAGGATTTGTTTCTGACCACTACTGATGTATGTCTGTCATGTGTGTCCTGGGGAGTGGAATGTCACTCTCCTGAAACTACAGGATCCATTTCTATAGAAGAGGAAGAGGACTCGGAAACTTAGCTGGGGAGCCTGTCATGTGTGTGGTGGCAGTGCCATTTGCTAAAAAGACATAGAAAGAAGGTATCCCATAAGAAGAATGGAATATTGACATTTCCAGCAACATGGAAGGTATACTATTAAGTAAAATAACAGAGAGAGTTAGACAGATACTGTATGACATTATTCATAGAATCTAAAAACACCACAAAGTAGAAAATATAACAAAAATTGAGGCTCACAGATATAAAGAACAATCTACTGGTCACCAGTGGGGAAGGGAAGAGGCAGGGGCAATAGAAAGGTGGGAGAGTGGGAGGCACACTGTGTTAGATGAAACATGAGCTAAAGGATGGACTGTACAACAAGGGGAATACACCCAGTACTCTGTAATAACTATAAATGCAAAGAAAACTTTAACAATTATATAATGAGAAAGAAAAGAAGGAAAGAGTAGGGAGGAAGGAAGGAAGAAAGGAAGAAATTTAATGGTGTTTTTAGAGGTCATAAAGCCAACATTTATGAGGCCTTTTTATCAAAGAAATTTAGTTTATTTTTTAAAATTTTATCTATTTTAATTGGAAGCTAATTACTTTACAATGCTGTAGTGATTTTTTCCATACTTGACAGGAATCCACCACGGGTGTACATGTGTTCCCCATCCTGAATCCCCTTCCCACCTCCCTCCCCATCCCATCCCTCTGGGTCATCCCAGTGCACCAGCCCCGAGCACCATGCGTCATGTATCAGACTTGGACTGGTGATCTGTTTCACGTATGATAATATACATGTTTCAGTGTTATTCTCTCAGATCATACCACCCTAGCCTTCTCACAGAGAGTCCAAAAGACTGATCTGTACATCTGTGTCTCTTTTGTATTCTCGCATATAGGGTTACCATTAACATTTTTCTAAATTCCACAAATATGCATTAGTATTGGTGTCTTTCTTCGTGACTTATTTCATTCTGTATAATAGGCTCCAGAATCATTCACCTCATTAGAAATAATTCAAGTGTATGATTCTTAATGGCTGAGTAATATTCCATTGTGTATATGTACCATGGCTTTCTTATCCATTCCTCTGCGGAAGGACATCTAGGATGCTTCCAAGTCCTACATATTGTAAACAGTGCTGTGAGGATCATTCGGGTACACATGCCTCTTTCAATTCTTGTTTCCTCAGTGTGTATGCCTAGCAGTGGGATTGCTAGGTCATATGATAGTTCTAGTTCCAGGTTTCTAAGGAATCTCTACACTGTTCTCCAATAGTAACTGTACTAATTTGCATTCCAACCAAAAGTGTAAGATGGTTCCATTTTCTCCAAACCCTCTCCAGCATTTATTGCTTGAGATTTTTGGATAGCAGCCATCCTGACTGGCATGATATGGTAACTCATTGCGATTTTGATTTGTATTTCTATGATAATGAGTGATGTTGAGCATCTTTTCATGTGTTTGTTAGCCATCTGTATGTCTTCTTCAGAGAAAGGAATTTAGAACGGAGCAGTGGGCTCCCACAGGTGGGGTAGGGCGTGTAGCCCACATCCAATGCAGGTAATACGGAAGAGCATTGCACACAAAGAGTTTTATTATGAGAATAAAACCAAGTAAACGCTGGTTCTGTTTTGATTACCATCTCCATACTCCAGCATTCTAAAATAATGTCAGTAATTAAATACTTTTCCTCTGCAAAACCAAATTCTGTTGGTTTACATTTTAAATATTTGTTGTCAATATGCAAGGTTTTATTATTTTATATATTATCTGCAATGTACAAAGTTTCAGTGTACATATATACAAATGTACACACTTATATGTGTATGTGTGTATATATATATGTAACAGAAGTTAGAATCAAGATTGCCAGGAGAAATGTCAATAAACTCAGATATGCAGATGACACCACCCTTACGGCAGAAAGTGAAGAGGAGCTAAAGGCCCTCTTGATGAAAGTGAAAGAGGAGAGTGAAAAAGTTGGCTTAAAGCTCAACATTCAGAAAATGAAGATCATGGCATCTGGCCCCATCACTTCAAGGGAAATAGATGGGGAAATAGTGGAAACAGTGCCAGACTTTATTTTGGGGGGCTCCGAAATCACTGCAGATGGTGACTGCAGCCATGAAATTGAAAGATGCTTAGTCCTTGGAAGAAAAGTTATGACCAGCCTAGATAGCATATTCAAAAGCAGAGACATTACTTTGCTGCATAAGGTCCGTCTAGTCAAATCTATGGTTTTTCCTGTGGTCCTGTATGGATGTGAGAGTTGGACTGTGAAGAAAACTGATCACCAAAGAATTGATGCTTTTGAACTGTGGTGTTGGAGAAGATTCTTGAGAGTTCCTTGGACTGCAAGAAGATCCAACAAGTCCATTCTGAAGGAGATCAACCCTGGGATTTATTTGAAAGGAATGATGCTAAAGCTGAAACTCCAGTACTTTGGCCACCTCATGCTAAAAGTTGACTCATTGGAAAAGACTTTGATGTGGGGAGGGACTGGGGGCAGGAAGAGAAGGGGACGACCGAGGATGAGATGGCTGGATGGCATCACGGACTCCATGGACGTGAGTCTTAATGAACTCCGAGTGATGGTAATGAACAGGGACGCCTGGTGTGCAGCGATGCAGGGGATCGCAAAGAGTCGGACACAACTGAGCGACTGAACTGACTGAACTGATATTCACACAGCCACAGTTTTACTATTTATCTTAAAAACTCATTGTCTTCTATGAGGGAACTCACTAAGATAAAACTCTGTTAAACAATTGTCACCAACGCAGGCTGCCATGGTTACCATTACTCCATTCCACAGAGCACCCTTAATGGTTTGCAAGGCCTTTAGATCACTAACTGCACAGCCTGCAGTCCCCAAGGGGATGTAATTATACACACCCACGTTCAAACAGTTTATTCTAAATACACAGTGATACCACAAATGTTGTCAAGGTAAAGACACTCAATGTGCTTTTATTTATGTCTAAATCAGTGAAACAAAGTATTCAATGCAAAGTGAAATTTTTTTTAGCTTCAAAAGAACAAAATTGTCTGATAAAATCTTTCTGAATTTGAAAAAATAGGTTTTAAATGAAATTCATTCTTAATTGTAAGTTATTTTGAAACTATGGAACAAAAAATTAAACCTACGTTAACTAGGGCTGCTTAACCTGTATCTTTTGTGGATTTTTTAAAAATTCCCTTACACTTTTGCATTCATAAATAGATATAATAGACAAGGTTTTGAGGAAACGCACTCTCCCTGCCATGTGACCCATCACAGTTGACTTAGAGAGATGAGGATGGCAGGTGAGTTTGAAGGCGTCCTTAGGGGAATTATAAATGTCTCATTTCTCCCAACAAAACATCTGATTTGCTCCCCATCCTCCACTAGAGGTGTCTGATCGGGCTTTGTGATGTAAAGGCTCACCCAGGGCCACCATTGGCTGGGGAAGAGACTTGCTGACCTCATAAAGCATGAGGATGTGTCTCCCTGGGGAGGGGTATATATAGGGGTGCTCAGGGGCTCTGGAGCAGACCACTGGGAGGCCTCAAAATGACTAAGGTGACTGGGAAGCCTCAAGGCTCCAGAGGAGTTATGAAACACCTGCCTACTGTTACTCAGGACAAAAAGATGAAGACCTCCTCTCAATTGAGGTCCAAAAAATGTCAAGTTGAACTGAACCCACCCAGACTCCTCTTGCCCATTGACCCCACCCCAGAAGAACCCCTCCTCTTTCCTTGCCTGGCACATAAACCTTCTCTGCCCTCAGCCCTTCTCCTGAAGCTGTCATTCTTATCCACCTTCACCCTCTTCCCCTAACCAATGCCATTCTCTACTCCTATCTTGTTTTCTCCAGGTGGCCAGGGTAACTGTGAGGGTGAATAATCACCCTCAGCCAAAGCTGTCCAAGAAAATTTCTCAGAACCTGCCCACCACAAGGAAACTTCAAAAAAAAAAAAATCAGAGGCTCCAAGCTCTGTAGCCAGTGCTCCAAGCTGAATGAAGAGCTGAATCAGAACGGACCAGAGTACGTCCCAGAGTGCCAGGAGTCAGCACGGGAGATGCCCCCCATGACAAAGGTCATGAGGAAAAGGCCTGACAAGCAAAAGTGAGTAAAGACTCGAGGGAACCCCCTGGACATGCTTGAGCATCTACCCCCAAACCAGAATTTGCCTGTCCTGCTATTTTTCACTAACTTCTCTGTTAGCAATGGAAGGCTGTCCCCGACCACCTTTCTCTGAACTACATTAACGTAGACATCTAGTTCATAAGTCTCCTGGGTATAATTGGAGTGTTTCAATTCAACCCCTCTGATGGCTTTATAACTTGCATGACAGGTTTATCTGGACTTTTTCAACTATGCCTGTGATTGTTTACAGCCAACCAACTGCTAGAGGCACAGGAAGCTTAAAATATTCTAGGAATGTAGAGCCTTTCGAGGAGTTAAAAATCATTAAAGTAGAACTGATTAAGGTTTCATTGTTGAGCCAATACTTGCTGCCAAGTTTTCTTATCTTTTATTTTTTGATATAGTCAGTATATAGAAAAAACTGGTAGTAGCACTGGCATTAGCAACATTAGATATTTGAGTTAAGTACTTTATTTGTTGTTACCCACTGCACCTTTGTCCTATAAGAATGTAAATTTATTTAGTATTTTGAGGGTGATGCATATTAAAGAAAAAACACTTCAAGGGAAAATAAGTTTTTTGGTTGATTAATATTTATTGTGGAAAAAAAGTCCATAAAATGTTAAAAGGCCTACTGACCAGAAGATAATGTATATCACCCGAGACCTTTTGTATACAGAAAGGTATGCAGAAAGAAAGCCTGGTATTGATAAAGGTCAGGACTGCTACCCCTGAATGACTCTGCATCTTCCATTACGTAAAACTTAGGATATATAAGCTCCGTTTGAAAGTAAAATTACTGGTCTTGCACAAGCTTGGCCTCCCCATGTTGTGCTTTCTTTCTATCTTTATCTTTTCTTTTCTTTCTTTTTTTTTCAGGCTAATTCCCTGGAGCACAGGGACCCTCTGATTTCACTTTCCTGCCTGGGCTTCTAAGACCCACTCAAGGTGCCCAAGGTGGGGGCACCTTCCACTATTCGAGAGAGTGCCTGTGGCCTACGTGAACAGTGTAAGTCTCTTGTTTGAGGCTTTATGCATAAACCAAGGCATATTAGCCTCTTTTCTCTCCTCTATTCTCTTAATTGTAAATTCTTTCCTTATCTTTCTCTATATTTATATATCTCTCTCACCTCCCCATGCACGCTTCAGATACCCTGGCTATATATCTCTCTCATCTCACCATGCACGTTTCAGATACCCTGGATCCAACTAGGGCTGGTCCCTGGTACCAGAGAGTGTGGAGATCCCTGACATTCCAGTGGGACCAGTGAGCAGTCAGTGACTTCAGAGCATGGCTAGAGACCTCGGAAATCTTTGGGGGTCTTGCCACTGAGTACTGGCCAACAGTACAGACGTTGACTATTATACCAACTGCATACATTCATAATGAAAATAAAATCAACCTGCTTGGAAATTATGTTTGTCTCCGAGTTCTGTGAGAGTAGGGGGCAGAGAGGGCAGGGCAGGCATAAATGTGTGAAGAGGGATGGAGATGGGTCTTGTGGTATTGGAGATGGGTCAAGAAGGTCCAGTTTGCCAGAAAGTGGGGTGGGGGAGAACTGGTTCCAGATTCAGCTTCAAAGATATACTTCCCATGGGAGAAGAGGAAGAGGACTTGGTGTTTCTCCGTGTGAGTGCAGATATTGAAACTTAGCTGGGGAGCAGTGTCATGTGTGGGGTGGCAGTGCCATTTGCTAAAAAGGCATAGAAAGAAGGTGCCCATAAAAATAATGGAATATTGATATTTGCAGCAACATGGAAGGTATACTATTAAGTAAAATAACTCAGACAGAGGTAGACAAATACTATATGATATCTCTTATACAATCAAAGGTACCACAAAGTAGAGACTATAACAACAATGGAGTCTCACAGATAGAAGAAAAATCTACTGATTACCAGCGGGGAGGGGAAGAAGGAAGGGCAATATAGAGGTGAGGGAGCAGCAGGCACATTGTGTTAGGTGTAAGGTGAGCTCAAGGATGTATTGTACAACATGAGGAATAGAGCCAGAACTCTGTAATAACTATAAATGGAAAGCAAACTTTAACAATTGTATAAAAAGAAAGAAAAGGAATGAAAGAAGGGGAGGAAGGAGGAAAAAAAAGGAATGAAAATAATGATGTTTTTGGAGGTCACAAAGTCAACATAGATTAGGCCCTTTTTACCAGAGCACTAAGCACAGGCAGCTGCAACCAACCAGTGCACTAAGTGCAGGCAGCTGCCGCTGCCTGGTGCACTAAGTGTGGCCAAGAGGAGCTACCCCATGTCTGAGGCAGGGGCAAAAGCTGGGAGGACCCCATGTCCGAAGGGCAGCAGCTAAGAGGAGTTATCCCATGTGTGAGGACAGGGGCAGTGGCCAAGAGTGTCAGGCTGTGCTGGCGCAGGAATGGTCAAGATGAGCTACCCTGCCTCCAAAGTCATTGGGGGGTGGCCGAGAGGAGCCACCCTGCATCCGAGGCCAGGGGCAGTGGCTGGGAGGAGACACACCACGCCCAAGGAATGGTGGTTGAGCTGGCACAGGAAGGCCTAGAGGACCCACATTGAAGGGCAGGAAGGGTGGCAGTGAGGAGATACCCCTCATCAAAGGAAAGAAGCCACAGCTGCACTTTGCTGGAGAAGCCGTGAAGAGATACCCTGTGCCCAAGGTAAAAGCAACCCAAGTAAGACGGCAGGTGTTGCAAGAGGGCATCAGAGGGCAGACACACTGAAACCATACTCACCGAAAACTAGTCAGTCTATTCACACTAGGGCCACAGCATTGTCAAACTCAATGAAACTAAGCCATGCCTGTGGGGAAACCCAAGACAAGTGGGTCATGATGGAAAAGTCTGACAGAATGTGGTCCACTGGAGAAGGGAACGGCATACCACTTCAGTATTTTTGCCTTGAGAACCATATGAACAGCACGAAAAGGCAAAATGATAGGACACTGAAAGAGGAACTCCCCAGGTCAGTAGGTGACCAATCTGCTACTGGAGGTCAATGGAGAAATAACTCCAGAAAGAATGAAGGGATGGAGCCAAAGCAAAAACAATGCCAGCTGTGTATGTGACTGGGGATAGAAGCAAGGTCCAATGCTGTAAAGAGCAATATAACATAGGAACCTGGAATGTCAAGTCCATGAATCAAGGCAAATTGGAAGTGGTCAAACAAGAGATGGCAAGAGTGAATGTCGACATTCTAGGAAACAGCATCGACATTCTAGGAAACAGCAAACTAAAATGGACTTGAATGGGGGAATTTAACTCAGATGACGATTATAATTACTACTGGGGTCAGGAATCCCTCAGAATAAATGGAGGAGCCATCATGGTCAACAAGAATCTGAAATCCAGTACTTGGATGCAATCTCAAAAACGACAGAATGATCTCTGTTCGTTTCCAAGGAAAACCATTCAATATCACTGTAATACACGTCTATGCCCCAACCAGTAATGCTGAAGAAGCTGAAGTTGAACAATTCTATGAAGACCTGCCAGACCTTTTAGAGCTAACACCCAAAAAAGATGTCCTTTTCATTATAGGGGACTGGACGCTAAAGTAGGAAGTCAAGAAACACCTGGAGTGACAGGTAAATTTGGGCTTAGAATGCAGAATGAAGCAGTACAAAGATGAATAGAGTTTTGCTGAGAAAATGCACAGGTCATAGCAAACACCCTCTTCCCACAACACAAGAGAAGACTCTACACATGGACATCACCAGATGGTCAACACCGAAATTAGATTGATACTATACTTTGCAGCCAAAATGGAGAAGCTCTATACAGTCAGCAAAAACAAGACAAGGAGCTGACTGTGGCTCAGATCATGAACTGCTTATTACCAAATTCAGAATTAAATTGAAGAAAGTAGGGAAACCACTAGACCATTCAGGTATGACCTAAATCAAATCCCTTATGATTATACAGTGGAAGTGAGAAATAGATTTAAGGGCCTAGATCTGATAGACTGAGTGCCTGATGAAATATGGAATGAGATTCGTGACATTGTACAGGAGACAGGGATCAAGACCATCCCCATGGAAAAGAAATGCAAAAAAAAAAAAAAAAAAGGGCTGCCTGGGAAGGCCTTACAAATAGCTGTGAAAAGAAGAGAGGCAAAAAGCAAAGGAGAAAAGGAAAGATATAAGCATCTGAATGCAGAGTTCCAAAGAAGAGATAAGAAAGCTTTCTTCAGTGATCAACGTAAAGAAATACAGGGAAAGAACAGAATGAGAAAGACTAGAGATCCCTTCAGGAAAATTAGAGATACCAAGGAACCATTTCATGCAAAGATGGGATCGATAAAGGAAAGAAATGGTATGGACATAACAGAAGCAAGAGATGTTAAGAAGAAATGGCAAGAATACAGAGAAGAACTATACAAAATAGATCTTCATGATCCAGATAATCACGATGGTGTGATCACTCATCTAGAGCCAGATATTCTGGAATGTGAAGTCAAGTGGGCTTTAGGAGCTATCACTATGAAAGAAGCTAGTGGAGGTAATGCAATTCCAGTTGAGCTATTTCAAATTTTAAAATTTGATGCTGTGAAAGTGTTGCACTGAATATGACAGCAAATTTGGAAAACTCAGCAGTGACCACAGGACTGGAAAAGGTCAATTTTCCTTCTAATCCCAAAGAAAAGCAATGTCAAAGAATGCTCAAACTACTGCACAATTGCACTCATCTCACATGCTAGTAAAGTAATGTTCAAAAAATTCCAAACCACTCTTCAGCAATACGTGAACTCTGAACTTCCTGATATTTAAGCTGGTTTTAGAAAAGGCAGATTAAGCAGAGATCAAATTGCCAACATCTGCTGGTTCATGGAAAAAGCAAGAGAGTTCCAGAAAAACATCTAATTCTGCTTTATTGACTATGCCAAAGCCCTTGACTGTGTGGATCACAATAAACTGTGGAAACTTCTGAAAGAGATAGGAATACCAGACCACCTGACCTGCCTCTTGAGAAATCTGTATGCAGGTCAGGAAGCAACAGTTAAAACTGGACATGGAGTAACAGACTTGTTCCAAATAGGAAAAGGAGTACGTCAAGTCTGTATATTTTCACCCTGCTTATTTAACTTATATGCAGAGTACATCATGAGAAATGCTGGGATCAAGATTGCCGGGAGAAATATCAATATCAGATATGCAGATGACACCACCCGTATGGTAGAAAGTGAAGAGAAACTAAGAAACCTCTTGAAGAAATTGAAAGAGGAGAGTGAAAAAGTTGGCTTAAAGCTCAACATTCAGAAAATGAAGATAATGGCATCCGGTCCCATCACTTCATGGGAAATAGATGGGGAAATAGTGCAAACAGTGTCAGAATTTATTTTTTGGGTCTCCAAAATCACTGCAGATGATGACTGCAGCCATGAAATTAAAAGACGCTTACTCTTTGGGAAAAAAAAAAAAGTTGTGGCCAACCTGGATAGTATATTCAAAAGCAGAGATATTACTTTGCCAACTAAGGTCCATCTAGTCAAGGCTATGTTTTTCCCAGTGGTTATGCATGGATGTGAGAGTTGGACTTTGAGTGCCAAAGAACTGATGCCTTTAAACTTTGGTGTTGGAGAAGACTCTTGAGAGTCCTTTGGACTGCAAGGAGATCCAACAAATCCATTCTGAAGGAGGTAAACGATGGGTGTTCTTTGGAAGAAATGATGCTAAAGCTGAAACTCCAGTACTTTGGCCACCTTATGTGAAGAGTTGTCTCATTGGAAAAGACTCTGATGCTGGGAGGAGTTGGGGCAGGAGGAGAAGGGGATGACAGAGAAAGAGATGGCTGGATGGCATTACTGACTCGATGGACGTGAGTCTGAATGAACTCCGGGACTTGGTGATGGACAGGGAGGCCGGGCGTGCTATGATTCACTGGGTCTCAAAGAGTCGGACATGACTGTGACTGAATTGAACTGAACAAAGGAATTTAGTTTGTTCACTTTATTTAAATTGGAAGCTAATTGCTTTACAATAATGTAGAGTTGTTTTTTTTTTTTTTTTTTCCCATACTTGACATGAATCCACCACGGGTGTACATGTGTTCCCCATCCTGAACGCCCCTCGCACCTCCCTTCCCGTCCCATCCTTCTTGGTCATCTCAGTGCACCAGCCCTGAGAAACCTGTCTCATGCATCAAAACTGGACTGGTGATCTGTTTCATGTATGATAATATACATGTTTCAGTGCTATTCTCTCAGTTCATCCCACCCTCGCCTTCTCCCAGAGTCCAAATGACTGATTTGTACATCTATGTCTCTTTGCTGTCTTGCTTACAGGGTTATCATTACCATCTTTCTAAATTCTATGTATATGCGTTAGTATACTGTGAGTCTGAGTGAACTCCAGGAGATGGTGATGGACATGGAGGCCTGGCTTGCTGCGATTCATGGGGTCGCAAAGAGTCGTACACGACTGAGCGACTGAACTGTACTGAACTGCTACTGTATTGGTGTTTTTCTTTCTGACTTATTTCATTCTGTATAATAGGCTCCAGGTTCATCCACCTCATTAGAACTGATTCAAATGCATTCTTTCCAATGGCTGAGTAATATCCATTGTATATATGTACCACCAGCTGTTCCCATGTCCTGTCTATTGTAAACAGTGCTGTGATGAACATTGTGGCATATATGTCTCTTTCAGTTCTGGTTTCCTCGGTGAGCATGCCCAGCTGTGGGATTGCTGGGTCATATGTCATATGGCAGTTCTAGTTCCAGGTTTTTAAGGTCCACACTCTTCCCCATAGTGGCTGTACTAGTTTGCATACACACCAAGAGTGTAAGAGGGTTTCCTTTACTCCACACCCTCTCTAGCATTTATTACTTGTAGACTTTTTGATAGCAGCAATTCTGATGGTCGTGAGATGGTAACTCAGTGTGGTGTTGATATGCATTTCTCTGATCATGAGTGACATCGAGCATCTTTTCCTTTGATTAGGTAGTCTGCCTTTCTGGTGTTGAGCTGCTTGTATATTTTTGAGATTCACTCTTTGTTTCTTGCTTCTTTTGGTATTATTTTCTCCAATTCTGATGGCTCTCTTTCACCTTCCTTATTGTTTCCTTTGTTGTGTAAAAGCTTTTAAGTTTACTTAGGCCCCATTGGGTTTTTTTTATTATTTTTTATTTCCATGACTCTGGGAGGTGGGTCATGGAGGATCCTGCTGTGATTTATGTAAGACAATGTTCTGCCTGTATTTTCCTCTATAAGTTTTATAGTTTCTAGTCTTTCATTTAGAGGTTTAATCCATCTTGGAGATGGGACCAGAAGGTCCAATTAGGCAGAAAGTAGGGGGAAAAACTGGGTCCAAACTGAGCCTCAAAGTTATGCTTCCTATGGGAAAAGAGGAAAAGGACTTTGTCTTTCTGTGTGTGAGTGCAGAGGTGGGAATGTAACTAGGGAGTCGAGTCATGTGTGGGGTATTAGTGCCATTTGTTTAAAAGGCACACAAGCTAGTTGCCCATAGGGCACCTACTTCACAGTAGTATTTATTACACCTCAGGATATGCTTTCAGCAACTGAAAACCTCAGACCTCAATCCTGTCTTCTAAATGGTAGTCCTTAGGCATAAAATGATGTTGTTTTTCAGTATGTAAACTTCTTAGAAAACTAAAAATGTAACAACGCATGACTTAACAATGGTATTCTTGGATATTTATTTTTAACAGACTCATAATGTTAATTAAAAGCACACATTACCCCAATGTTCCTTGAGGTACAGCATTCAACAAGGCATGGAAGCAATGTAAATGTCCATTAGATGATAGCCGAATGGATAAAGATGTGGTATATATGTACTGTGGGACACGTTGTTGTTCAATCACTAAGCTGTGTCCCAGTCTTTGGAACCCATGGACTCTACCCCTCCAGACTCTCCTGGCCATGGAATTTTCCAGGCAAGAATACTCCAGTGGGTCACCATTTCCTTTTCCAAGGGATCATCCTTACCTAGGAATTGAACCCACATCTCCTGATTACCAGGTGTGTATTAGTACATTGCCTAGGTGACTGCAGGCTGTGCAGGAAATGTTCTTAAAGCCTTGCAAACCATTCAGGATGCTCTGTGGAATGGAGCAGTGGTAACCATGGGAGCCTGTGTTGGTGACAATTGTTTAAGTGGGTCTTCTCTTAATGAACTCCGTCATAGAAGACAATCAGTTTTTAAAGATAACTAGTAAAACTGTGGCTGTATGAGTTTATGTATAAATATATGTATATATATATACACAGACACTTATGTGTTTGTTTGTATATTTACATATATATACACGTGTGGTTTTTTGTATATATGTACACTGAATCTTTGTACCTTGTGAATTATATGTAAAATTTTAAAAACTGACATATATGACAACAAACATTTAAAATGTAAACTATCAAAATTTGGTTTTGCAGAGGAAAAGTATTTAATTACTGACATTACTTAGAATACTGGATTATGGGGATGGTAATTAAAAGAGAACCAGCATTTACTTGATTTTATTCTTGTAATAAAACCCTTCATGAGCAATTCCCCCCAGTATTGCCTCCCTACCCTCCTGTGGGAGCCCACTGCTCCATTCGTAATTCCTTTGCTCCGAAGAAGACATACAGATGGCTAAAACATACATGAAAAGATACTGAACATCACTCATTATCAGAGAAATGCAAACCAAAACCACAATGAGGTACTATCTCACGCTGGTCAGGATGGCTGCTATCCAAAAATTTACAAGCAATAAATGCTGGAGAGGGTGTGGAGAAGGCAACCCTCTTGCAATGTTGGTGGGAATGCAACCTAGTACAGCCACTGTGGAGAAAAGTGTGGAGATTACTTAAAAACCTGGAACTAGAACTGCCATATGACCCTGCAATTCCACTGCTGGGCATACATACTGAGGAAACCAGACTCAAAAGAGACATGTGTATCCGAATGATCATCACACCACTGTTTACAATAGCCAGGGCATGGAAGCAACCTAGATGTCCATGAGCAGATGAATCGATAAGAAAGCAGTGGTACATATGCACAATGGAATATTATTCTGCCATGAAAAAGAATACACTTGAATTATTTCTAATGAGGTGGATGAAGCTGGAGCCTATTATATAGAGTGAAATAAGTCAGAAAGACAAACACCAACGGAGTATACTAACACATATATATGGAATTTAGAAAGATGCTAATGATAACCCTGTATGTGAGACTGCAAAAGAGACACAGATGCACGGAACAGTCTTTTGGCTTCTGTGGGAGAAGGAAAGGGTGGGATGATCTGAGAGAAGAGCAGTGAGACATGTATATTATCATATATGAAGTAGATAGCCAGTCCAGGTTCAATGCATGAGACAAAGTGCTAGGGGCTGATGCACTGGGATGACCCAGAAGGATGAGATAGGGACAGAGGTGGGTGGGGGGGTCAGGATAGGGAACACATGTACACCCGTGGCTGATTCCTGTCAAGTATGGCAAAAGCACTACAGTATTGTAAAATAATTAGCCTCCAATTAAAATTAAAAAAAAATAATCTCAAAAAATAAGCTGAATTGCTTTGCTAAAAAGGGCCTAATCAATGTTGGCTTTGTGACCTCCAAAAACACCATCATTTCTTTCCTTTCTTCCCTCCTTCCTACCCCGTCTTTCTTTCCTTTTCTTTCTAATTATACAATTGTTAAAGTTTGCTTTCCATTTATAGTTATTACAGAGTGCTGACTCTGTTCCACATGTTGTACAGTATATCCTTGAGCTCATCTTACACCTAACCTAGTGTGCCTCCCACTCCCCCACCGCTGTATTGTCACTCCTTCTTCCCATCCCCGCTGCTAACCAGTAGAGTATTTTCTATATCTGTGACCCTCCATTTTTGTGATATTCTCTACTTTGTGGTGTTTTTAGATTCTTAAGTAATATCATACGGTATTTGTCTAACTCTGTGTTATTTTACTTAATAGTATACCTTCCATGTTGCTGCAAATGTCAGTATTCCATTCTTTTTATGGGGCACCTTCTTTCTATGCCTTTTTAGCAAATGGCACTGCCACCTCACACATGACACAGCTCCCTAGCCAAGTTTCCAGTTCTGCTCTCACACAGAGAAGCACAAAATTCTCTTCCTCTTCTACCATGGGAAGTATATATTTGAAGCTGAGTCAGGAATCAGTTCTTTGCCACACCCCTCACCCGACTTTCTGGCAAAGTGGACCTTCTGGTCCCATATCCAACACCACAGGACCAATCTCCCTCCCTGTTCACACAGTTATGCCTACCCTTCCCTCTCTGCCCCCCACTCTCACAGAACTCGGAGACAAACATAATTTCCCATCAGGTTGATTTTATTTTCATTATGAATGCATGCAGTTGGTATAATAGTCAATGTCTGTACTGTTGGCCAGTACTCAGTGGCAAGACTCCCGACGATTTCTGAGGTCTCTAGCCATGATCTAAGGTCACTAGCTGCTCACTGTTCCTGCTGCAATGACAGGGATCTCTACACTCTCTGAGACCTCCTCTGGTCCATTCCAAATCAGATCTTCATTCACCTTGGAGCACTAGCTACAGAGCTTTGAGCCTCTGACTTTTTTAAAGTTTCCTTGTGCTGGGCGGTTCCTGAGAAGTTTTCTTGTTCAGCTTTGCCTGAAGGTGATTAATCACTCTCACAGTTACCCTGGCCACCCGGAGTAAACAAGAGAGGAAAGAGAATGGCATTGGTTTGGGGAAGAGGGTGAAGGTGGACGGGAACAATAGCTTCAAGAGAAGCGGTGTGGGCAGAGAAAGGTTATGTGCCAGGCAAGAAAGGGGAGGGGGTATTTAGGGCTGGGGTCAATGGGCAAGAAGAGTTTGAGTGGGTTCAGCTCACCTTGACTTTTTTTTTTTTTTTTACCTCAGTTGAGAGAAGGTCTTCATCCGTTTTTCGTGGGTAAAAGGAGGAAGGTCTTTCATAACTCCTCTGGAGCCTTGAGGCTTCCCAGTCACCTTAGTTATTTTGAGGCCTCTCAGTGGTCTGCTCCAGAGCCCCTGAGTACTCTTATTTATACCCCTCCCCTGGTAGACACACCCTCATGTTTTATGAGGTCAGCAAGTCTCTTCTCCAGCCAATGGTGTCCCTGGGTGAGCCTTGATATCACAAAGCCCAATCCTGAAATCTCTAGCGGAGAATGGGGAGCAATTCAGATGTTTGGTGGAAAACTTAGACATTTATAATTCCCCTAAAGAGGCCTCCAAACTCACCTGCCATCCTCATCTCTCGAAGTCAACTGTAATGGGTCACGTGGCAGGGAGAGTACGTCTCCTCCAAACCTGGTCTATTATATCTATTTATGACTGCAAAAGTGTAAGGGAATTAAAAAAATATATATGCAAAAAATACTGCCTAAGCAGTCCCGGGTAACGTAGGTTTACTTTCTTTGTTCCATAGTCTCAAAATAACTGACAATGAAGAATGAATTTCATTTAAAACCTATGTCTCAAATTCAGCAATATATTTTACCTTCAAATATAAGATGATTTTGTTCTTTTTAAGCTAAGAAAAGTGTGTACCTTGCAGTGAATGTTTTATTTCACTAATTTAGCCATAAATAAGATAACATTGTGTGCTTTTGCCTTGACCAACTTTGTGGCATCACTGTGCATTTAGAATCAAATCTTTGAATCTGTGGACTGTGAAGTTTTTGGGTCACATACTGTTGAAGCCTAGCTTGAAGGATTTTGATAATTATCTTGCTAGCATGTAAAATGAGTGCAGTTGTGCATTAGTTTGAACATTTTATGGCATTGCCCTTCTTTGGGATTGAAATGAAAACTGACATTTTCCAGTCCTGTGGCCACTGCCAAGTTTTCCAAAGTAGTTGGGATATTGAGTGCAGCACTTTAACAGTACCACCGTTTAGGATTTGAAAGAGCTCAGCTGGAATTTAATCACCTCCACTATCTTTGCTCATATTGCTGCTTCCTAAGGCCCTTGTGTCTGCACTCCAGGATGTCTGGCTCTAGGTGAGTGATCACACCATCGTGGTTATCCAGGTTATTGCTTGTTTGTTTGTTTGTTTATAATTTTTCTGTGTATTCTAGCTACCTTCTGCTTTAGTTAGGATCATAATGTTTCTGTCCTTTATCATGCCTGTGTTTGCATGAAATGTTCCTTTGGCATTCCTCACTTTCTTGAAGACATCTCTATCCTTTCCCATTGTATTGTTTTCCTCTGTTTCTTTGCTTTATTCAAATCCCTTGTGGGTATACATTGGAAGTG
>SJYE01008809.1:4636-43608 GCA_006408755.1 Eudorcas thomsonii | reverse complement strand
CATCTGTATGTCTTCTTTGGAGACATGTCTGTTTAGACATTTGGCCCATTTTTTGATTGGGCCATTTATTTTTCTGGAATTGAGCTGTAGGAGCTGCTTGTATATTTTTGAGATTAATTCTTTGTCAGTTGCTCCGTTTCCTATTAGTTTTTCCTATTCTGAAGGCTGTCTTTTCACCTTAATTATGCTTTTCTTCGTTGTGCAAAAGTTTTTAAGGTTAATTAGGTCCCAATTGTTTATATTTGCTTTGATTTCTATAACTCTCGAGTTGGGTCAGAGAGGATCCAGCTGTAAATTTCTTTTTCTGTGCAATCATTGTTGTTTTATTTAGAAGTTGGGTTGATTTCTGAAACTATGTTTGTTTCAGGTGTACGTGAGCTGGATTCAGAGATACACAGCCATTTATCAATTCAATTCTTTTTTGGGTTACTTTTCCCCAGAGAGAGGAGTACAATGTCTCCACTAGGCTGCCCTTTGCTATTCAACACTGTTTTTCCTGATGATCTGCTTGATGTATGTTAATGCCTGTTTGTTCCTTGCAAACTCTTCATTTATTACACATCCCTAACTTTTTTAAATAGCCATAACTTGATTTTCAATGTTTGTAAGTCTGTTTCTACTGTGTAATAGCCTACATTTGCATTAATTTCAAGAAGGTAACTGTAAGTGATAACTTCTGCAATTTCTCTTTCATATTGGCCTTCCTTTACTTAGTATGATATTCACTATATCCATCCATGCTGTTGTCACTGGCATTATTCAGTTGTGATTCAGGACTAGGTAGCATTCCATTGCAGAGGTGCACCACTCTGACTTCATTTTCCTGTCGATGAATAACTTCATTGAATTTGTTGCAGGGAGGTCTTCCCTGGTGGCCCAGCCAGTAGAAAATCCACCTGCCAATGCAGAAAATGTGGGTTCAGTCCCTGGGTGAGGAAGATCCCCTGGAGAAGGGCATGGCAACCCACTCCAGTATTCTTGCCTGGAGAATCCCATGAACAGAGGAGCATGGCAGGCTACAGTCCATGGGGTCACAAAGTGTTGGACATGACTGAAGAGACTGAGAGAACATGCAAAGAAAGAGAGAGAGAGAGAGAGAGACAGAGACAGAGACAGAGACAGAGACAGAGACAGACAGAGAGAGAATGAGTATTTTATTCTTTCCCTTTTAGAAAACAAATGAGATCAGGTAAACAGTGAGCAGGCCTAAACATTCCCAGTTTTTTAGTTTAACTGCTCATAACTCTGAATGTCTGTGACTAAGTTAGCTTTTCTGCCTTGTAACTCTGTAGGAGCTTTGAGTAATATTTTTTTCCTTGAACTCTGCTAAATACATCACCTATCTGGTGGTTACCCTTACAACACCCTTCCCCTTGTACTTACATGTTGGAAAGAAGCCTGCCGAACCACCCTAACCGCCAGAGTCAGTTACTGGGTTATTGACTTCAGTTTAAGACTGTCTTTAGAAAAATGCATGAAGAAGAGATCACTGACACCTGACTGTGAGCCCTTTTCTTATATAAGACTTAGATTCTTCATAGGTCGGGGTTGGGATGGTACTCTGTCCTTGAGGCATGACCCTACTGTGTTTCCCTCTCAGCTGACTTGAGAATAAAAGCCACCTTCATATCTACTTCAAACTCTGTCTCTGTATTTTTTTTATTTCACTTCACTGGGCAGAGAAAGTCAACATTTTGGCCAGCAACAATTCTAGTTCTTGGCCATTGCCAATCAAGCTGTCCCAAAAACAAGGTGCACAGGTCACTGAATTCCGATTTTCTCTGGCTCTGAGCCCAGACTTGGGATTGTCGGGCCATGTGGTTTCTGAGTGTTTTGTTGAAAAGAACCTTCTTGCTGGTTTTGATAGTTCCTGCACCCATTTACATCCCCACTGAGAGTGTAGGATAATCCTCTTTTTCCTCCATCTTCTGCAGCCCGTATTCTCTCTAGGTTTTTAGACAGTGGCCTCTCTGACCTCTAGGAGGGGATTTTTCATGGTACTTTTGATTTACGTGGATTTAATACATAGTGGTGTGCTGCAGTCCATGGGATTGCAAGGAATAGGACACAACTGTGCAACTGAACTGAATACATAGTGAACTGGACAAACTGTGCTTTCTTGTACTGTACAGAGTGACTGCAGTTTTCCTCGTAACATTGTTTTCTTGAAAGGTGGCCCTGTTTTGAATTCCTGACTGATGATCCATGCCAGGATATGACTGGAAGGGAGAGGTCATTTACATTCCCACAGGCCTTGTGAATATGAAGAGCCCAGCAGGATTAGGGTTAAAGTTGTTTTTCTGGAAGAGGGGTCTAAGGAAACAACATCGCTTCCTGCCCCACTCTGGTCCTCAGTCACTGAAGTTCATGGAAAACTCTGTTCATTGATTGTCAGCTACAGTGGAATGTGCCAAGGCTTGAGTCTCATTTCTCCTTCCCCCTTACCCAGGGTCCCCAGGACACATCCCAGTCTGTGGACACCACTCTGCATAGGGTGCTGTCATCTGTAGATGGTGTGACCCTAAGGACAGAGGCTGGAGGTAGGAACCCCAGCTTAAGGGATATAGAGTGGCCAGGGGACCTTGCAAACCTGTTCTAGCCTGGAGGCTCCACCAATTCTTGGGTGATGTAGTCTTGATTTCTCTGCATGAGGTTCCAACTGCATCTGGAGATTGGATACTCATGAAGAGGGAAGGAGGTACCTCAGGTCCATTTTGGGGTCACATTTCCTGCCCCATGCTCCCAGTTCCATCTGCATTGAGACCCTCCAGGCTTGGGACCAAAACCAGCTCAGGCTACAGGTATGTGACCACATCCAGGTCACCTTGGCCTGAGGACAGTAGAGTCAGCCTTTCTGCTTTCTTTTTTTTGTGCTTTTATTGCCTAATTTGAATTGGTGTATGTAGTTGAATGATGGGGTTGTGGGTGTGTTTTGTTTTTATTTGGACCGATAGCAATTGGATTCACTTGTATGTAGATGTGTATATCTTCTCTTTCAGGTTCTTTTCCAATATAGGATGTTACAGTGTTGAATAAGATTCCTGTTTACACAGTGGTTCCTGGTGGATTTTTTTTTAAGTAATACTAACCTCCCTTGGTTATATTTAATCAGTTCTTTACTCCCTGTCCCACAGTTATTTTTTTCATTTTCTTTCTGGTGACCATTGATTATTCTCTGACTATTTCTTTTTGGTAAAGAATTTCATCTTGGGGCTGTCCTGAGATGGCAGAGGAATAAGACGGGGAGACCACTTTCTCCCTCACAGATTCATCATAAGAACATTTCAACGCTGAGTAAATTCCACAGAACAACTTCTGAATGCTGGCAGAGGACATCAGGCACCCAGAAAAGCAGATCACTGTCTTCAAAATCAGGTAGAAAAAAAATATAAAAGACGACAAAAGAGACAAAGGAGGTAGGGAGGGAGCTCCATCCTGGGAAGGAAGTTCTGTCCTGAGAAGGGAATCTTAAGAAGAGAGGATTCCAAACACCAGGAAACACTCTTGTTGTGGAGTCTGTGGCAAGCCTTGGAAGCACAGAGGGCAACATAGCAGGTAGGAAAAATAAATAAATAATTAAAACCAACAGATTATGAGCCCAACAGTAACTCCTCCAGTGTAGAAGCAGCATAGATGTCTGAATCTGCCACTAGCAAGTGGAGGCTGTGCACAGAGGTGCGGGAGGTACAGGCTACATTGCTTTTTAAGAATCATGCCAGAATGCCCCACGCATAACCAGAGCGAACTAATGTGGGCTAGCAACCCAGACTGTGGGATAGCTACCACACAAAAAGCTCGAACATAAGACACTGCCAGGACTGCACATAGAACAAAGGATGGAACAGAAAAGAGTTGGCTGCAGATCATCCGTCTCTGGTGACAGGCAGCCAGAGCCCTAAGGGCTGGAAGGGGGCAATCACAGCCCAAGAGAGACATTACCTGCCAAAATGCAAGCAGGCTTCTTTGCTAACTAAGACTTCTGGGGATTCCGGACAGTCATCATCCACCTAAGAATGGACGCCAGTGGTACACCCAGAAAACTGAGCAGCAGAGACATGAAAGGAGATAAGTCGCAGCAACTGTGCTTTCCAAACACCTGACCTAGGAAGGGTACAAAACGCAGGCCTAACCGAATCTGCACCTCTGAGGGCTACCTGAGTGCCGAGCCTGAGTGGCTTAGACCAGGGAGGGGCATGCAGCCTAGGGCTAGCCTCAGACGGTTCCCAGTAGAGCAAACTAGAACCTGAGCAGTGTGTACTGCAAGAAGGGGCAGGCACAGTGGGGCTGAGACATTGCAAGCACATGCCAGTGTTATTTGTTGCAGCATCCCTCCCTCCCCACAGTGCAACTGAACAAGTGAGTCTAAAAAAAAAAAAAAAAAAGGTATCCACCACCGCCCCCACACCCCCACCNCCACCGCCCCCACTCCCCCACCCCTGTGTTATGGTGGAAAACAGACACTGAAGAAACCAGCAAACAGAAGAAGTTAAACAGAGGAAACTGCATCAGAAGTGACCCCACACTGCCCACNNCTTCTTCTCAAGTGCACATGGAACCTTCTTCAGGATAGATCACATCCTGGGCCATAAGTCTAACCTTGATAAATTCAACAAAATTGAAATCATTTCAAGCATCTTTTCTGACCATAACACATTAAGATTATATCTCAATTACAGGAGAAAAACTATTAAAAATTCCAACATATGGAGGCTGAACCACATGCTTCTAAATAACCAACAAATCACAGTAGAAAGCAAAAAAAAAAAAATGCATAGAAACAAATGAAAATTAAAACACAACAACCCAAAACTTGTGGGACACTATAAAAGCAGTGCTAAGAGGAAAGTTCATAGCAATACAGGCATACCTCAAGAAACAAGAAAAAGTCAAATAAATAACCCAACTCTACATCTAAAGCAACTAGAAAAGGAAGAAATGAAGAACCCCAGAGGTAGTAGAAGGAAAGAAATCTTAAAAATTAGGGCAGAAATAAATGTAAAAGAAACAAGAGACCATAGCAAAAATCAAGAAAGGCAAAAGCTTGTTCTTTGAAAAGATAAATAAAATTGACAGACCATTAGCCAAACTCATCAAGAAACAAAGGGAGAAAAATCAAATCAATAAAATTAGAAATGAAAATAGAGAAATCACAACAGAGAACATAAACATACAAAGGATCATAAGAGACTACTATCAGCAATTATATGCCAATAAAATGAACAAAGTGGAAGAAATGGACAGATTCTTAGAAAAGTACAACTTTTCAAAACTGAATCAGGAAGAAATAGAAAATCTTAAAACACACATATCACAAGCACGAAAATTGAAATGGTAATCAGAAATCTTCCAGCAAACAAAAGCCCAGGTCCAGACGGCTTCATAGCTGAATTCTACCAAAAATTTAGAGAAGTGCTAACACCTATTAAACACTTCCAGAAAATTTCAGAGGAAGGTAAACTTCCAAACTCATTCTACGAGGCCACCATCACCTTAACCCCAAAACCTGACAAAGATGCCACACACAAAAAAAAGAAAACAACAAGCCAATATCACTGATGAACAGAGATGCAAAATTCCTCAACAAAATTCTAGCAATCAGAATCCAACAACACATTAAAAAGATCATGTAGCATGACCAAATGGGCTTTATTCAGGTGATGCAAGGATTATTCAATATCTGCAATCAATCAATGTAATACACCATATTAACAAATTGAAAAATAAAACACATATGATTATCTCAATAGATACAGAGAAGATCTTTGACAAAATTCAACATCCATTTATAAGAAAAACTCTCCAGAAAGCAGGAATAGAAGGAAAATACCTCAACATAATAAAAGTTATATATGACAAACCCACAGCAAACTTTATCCTCAAAGGTGAAAAAACTGAAAGCATTTCCCCTAAAGTCGCGAACAAGACAAGGGTGCCTACTTTCATGGCTACTATTCAACATAGTTCTGGAATTTTTTGCCACAGCAATCAGAGCAATAAATAAATAAATAAATAAATAAATAAATAAATAAATAAAAAGGAATCCAAATTGGAAAAGAAGAAGAAAAACTCTCACTATTTGCAGATGACATGATCCTCTACATAGAAAACCTGAAAGACTCCACCAGAATATTATTAAACCTAATCAAAGAATATAGTAAAGTTGCAGGATATAAAGTCAACACACAGAAATCCCTTGCATTCCTATACACTAATAATGAGAAAGTAGAAAAACAAATTAAAGAATTCCATTTACAATTGCAATGAAAAGAATAAAATATTTAGGAATATATCTACCTAAATAAAGTAAAGACATATATATAGAAAAATATAAAACACTGATGAAAGAAATCAAAAGATGATAAATATACCAAGTTCATGGATCAGAAGAATCAATATAGTGAAAATGAGTATATTACCCAAAGCAATCTACAGATTCGATGCAATCCCTATCAAGCTACCAGCGGTATTTTTCAAGGAACTGGAATAGATAATTTCAAGATTTTTATGGAAATACAAAAAAACCTCGAAGAGCCAAAGCAACCTTTAGAAAGAAGAATGGAACTGGAGGAATCAACTTGCCTGACTTCTGGCTCTACTACAAAGCCACAGTCATCAAGACAGTATGGTACTGACACAAAGACAGAAATATGGATCAATGGAACAAAATAGAAAGCCCAGAGATAAATCCACATACCTATGGACACCTTATCTTTGACAAAGGAGGCAAGAATATACAATGGAGTAAAGACAATCTCTTTAACAAGTGGTGCTGGGAAAACTGGTCAACCAGTTGTAAAAGAATGAAGCTAGATCACTTTCTAATACCATACACACAAATAAACTCAAAATGGATTAACGATCTAAACATAAGACCAGAAACTATAAAACTCCTAGAGGAGGACATAGGCAAAACACTCTCCGACATAAATCACAGGAGGATCCTCTATGATCCACCTCCCAGAATACAGGAAATAAAAGCAAAAATAAATAAATGGGATCTAATTAAAATTAAAAGCTTCTGCACAACAAAGGAAACTATAAGCAAGGTGAAAAGACAGCGTTCTGAAAGAGAGAAAATAATAGCAAATGAAGCAACTGACAACTAATCTCAAAAATATACAAGCAACTTATGCAGCTGGATTCCAGAACAATAAACGACCCAATCAAATAATGGGCCAAAGAACTAAATAGACATTTCTTCAAAAAAGACATACAGATGGCTAACAAACACATGAAAAGTTGCTCAACATCACTCATTATCAGAGAAATGCAAATCAAGGTCACAGTGAGGTAACATTTCACACCAGTCAGAATGGCTGCAATCCAAATGTCTGCAAGCAGTAAATGCTGGAGAGGGTATGGAGAAAAGGGAACCCTCTTACACTGTTGGTGGGAATGCAAACTAGTACAGCCACTATAGAGAATAGTGTGGAGATTCCTTAAAAATTTAAAAACAGAACTGCCTTATGACCCAGCAATCCCACTGCTGGGCATACACACCAAAGAAACCAGAATTGAAAGAGACACATGTTCCCGAATGTTCATTGCAGCACTGTTTATAATAGCCAGGATATGGAAACAACCTAGATGTTCATCAGCAGATTAATAGAAGAAAGCTGTGGTACATATACTCAATGGAGTATTACTCAGAAATGAGTAGTAGTGAAGTCGCTCAGTCGTGTCCAACTTTTTGCGACCCCAGGGACTGTAGCCTACCGGTCTCCTCCGTCCATGGGATTTTCCAGGCAAGAGTACTGGAGTGGGTTTCATTTCCTTCTCCAGAGGATATTCCCGACCCAGGGCTCGAACCTGGGTCTCCCACAGTGTAGGCAGACACTTTACAGTCTGAGCCACAAGGGAAGCCCCATTAAAAAGAATGCATTTGAATCAGTTCTACTGAGATTGATGAAACTGGAGCCAATTATACAGAGTGAAGAAGGCCAGAAATAAAAGCACCAATACAGTATACTAACACATATATATGGAATTTAGAAAGATGGTAATGATAACCCTGTATGCGAGACAGCAAAAGGGACACAGATGTATACAATGGACTTTTGGACTCTGAGAGAGAGGGAGAGGGTGGGATGATGTACGAGAATGGCATTGAAACATGTATACTATCATGTAAGAAATGAATTGCCAGTCTATGTTCAATACAGGATACAGGATCCTTGGGGCTGGTGCACGAGGATGATCCAGAAAGATGATATGAGGTGGGAGGTGGGAGTGGAGTTCAGGATTGGGAACTCATGTAAACCCATGGCGGATGCATGTCAGTGTATGGCAAAACCAATACAGTATTTTAAATCAAAATAAGTAAAAAAAATTAAAAAAATTAAAAAAAAGAAACCCAGTTGAGCATTATTCTTAGGTCTTTTGTTTATTGAAAGCACTTTGAGTTGTATTTATCTGGTGATGTTTACTTCCTGAGTGTGTACAAAGCCAGTATAGTATTGTAAATTAAAATAAAATAAAAATAAAAATAAAAAAGGAAGTTCATTTCTATCCATTTTTAGATCCCAGGTTCAAGTGATATCTTATGCTAATATCCCTCGCTGTCTCCCTCACCTCACTTGCTATGATCATCTCTACTTTATTCCCTGAGGTCTCCCATGGCATTCTTTCCTGCTTGTTATGGATGATTGACAGTTCATAGTCTATGAACCATCTTTTTTATTCCTTTTGGACGTCTTTGTTTGCAAATATTTTTTTCCCCCATTCTGAGGACTGTCTTTCTCTTTCATTTAGGGTTCCTTTGCTGTGCAAACACTTTTAAGGTTAATTCAGTCCTGTTTCTTAGTTTTGGTTCTTTTTTTTTTTTTCATTATTCTGGGCACACTTGGTAGAATTGATGTTGCAGCATGTCCCCCCCATATTATCCTCAAAATTGCATAGTATCTCTCTGACATTTAGATCTCTATCTTCTTTGAAGTTTATATTTGTGTATGGTTTGAAGGATATTCTGATTTCATTCTCATATTCATTATTAATGCACGTCCACTCTCTCCTCCATAGATGCTTTCTCCTATTTTCATTTTAGCAATGGAGGTGGATGGTTCCTTTAGCTTCATGGCATCGGGCAGTTTTACCCTTTGTAGAGTGCTTGACAATCACCATTCTAATTGTTGCAAAGCGATTCCGAACACCCTTCCCTAACATTTAGCAATTTTGACATCTTTTCATGTGATAATTTTAAAGTGTGAGTTAAAGGTACCTGTTAAAATCGACTTTGTGACAGTCTACCCAGTTATGAATACTTTTTTGGTGACCACACCTAGGAGGTTCCAGGAGGTCAGTTGTTGTTTACTTAGAAACGCTTGGACTTTATTTATATTAAATGCCCGTTAGCACAGCTTTCTGTTGATGGGCGAGACTGTGGCCCTCCTTGTTGTTTTACCTGAGACCAATCTATGGTGGAAGTAATGAAGACAATGGCAACCTTTTTCAAAAATCCCAGTGTCCCTGACACTGCAGGAGGCCACGACTGAACCCTGCCTGCACTGGAGTCCCCTGGGCACTCACAGGCATGTCTGGGTCAGTCTCTTGTGGGGTCACTGCTCCTTTCTCCTGGGTCCAGGTGTGCACAAGGTTTTGTTTGTGCCCTCCGTGAGTCTATTTCCCTAGTCCTGTGGAAGTTCTATAATCAAATCCCAATGGTCTCCAAAGTCTACCTCCCTCGGGATTCTAAGTCCATTTGTCAAATATCCAAGTTGGGAAATCTGGAGTCGGGGTGATGTGTATACTGACCTAAAATTAATGGAGCTGGGGTGATCTCTGTGCTGACCTGGCATGGATGGAGCTGGGGTGGTCTGAATGCTGACCTGGCATGGATGGAGTTCGGGTGGTCGGTGTGCTGACCTGGCATGGATGGAGCTGGGGTTGTCAGTGCTGACCAAGCATGGATGGAGCTGGGGTGATCTGTATGCTGACCGCTCATGGATGGATTTGGAGCAGGACAATCTATGTGTTCCTAAGTGACAATAGTTAAGCTCTGGTTGACTGGTGGGTGGGAGATCTTGTTTATGATCAGAGAGAGTGGAGCCATATACCTGGAGTTTTTAAGTTACCTATATCTCATTTGTTAATTTATGTTGCTCAGTCCTTTGGGTTTTAGCCATCTTCCTTCATCTGCTGGATGTTTCTGTGTCATTTTTGTTGTTGTTGTTTAATTTACTGTGTTCATGATCCCTTTCTTGGTTGAAAGGCTGTAGTTCCTCTTAACTATGGAGTCTACCTCTCCTGAGTTGGATTGAACCAACGCTTGTGATGGTTTCCTGGTTGGGGTATTTGTGTGTGTGTTCTGGTAGGTGGAGCTAGATCATGTCTTTCAGAAAGGCAGTGGCTGTGTCCACTAGTGTGGTTTGGAACATATGGGTTCAGTATGGCTTTGAGCATCCTGTCTGCTGATGTGCAAGTGTGCACACCTATCTGGCTGAAGGATAGGCGAGGGGTGTTTGGCACTACAGCTTGTTGGCTTTGGGATGTGGCTTCGTCTAAGTGTTGAGATGGAGGCTTTTGGGAGAGCACTCACCTATTAACGTTCTATTGGGCCAGGAGTGCTCTAGTGATCAAAAGTCCTGAAGTCGTTTAGTTTAGTTCTGGTCAGTCACTCAGTCATGTACGAATCTTTGTGACCCCGTGAATCACAGCACACCAGGCCTCCCTGTCCATCACGAACTCCCAGAGTTCACTCAGACTCACGTCCATCGAGTCAGTGATGCCATCCAGCCATCTCATCCTCTGTTGTCCCCTTCTCCTGCCTCCTTCAGTCTTCCTCAACATCAGGGTCTTTTCAAATGAGTCAGTTCTTCGCATCAGGTGGCCAAAGAATTGGAGTTTCAACTTCAGTGTCAGTCCTTCCAATTAACACTCATGACTGATTTCCTTTATGAGGGGCTGATTGGATCTCCTTGCTGTCCAAAGGACTCTCAAGAGTCTTCTCCAACACCACAGTTCCAAAACATCAATTCTTTGGCACTCAGCTTTCTTTATAGTCAAACTCTCACATCCATACATCACTACTGGAAAACCATAGCTTTGACTACGTCGAACTTTGAGGGAAAATAATGTCTCTGCTTTTTAATATGCTATCTAGGTTGGTCATAACATTCTCCCAAGGAGTAAGCGCCTTTTAATTTCATGGCTGTGGTCATAATCTCAGATGATGTTGGAGCCAAAAAAAAATAAAGGCTGTCACTGTTTCGACTGTTCCCCCATCTATTTTCCATGAAGTGATGGGACCAGATGCCATGATCTTCATTTTCTTAGACTCCTAGCTTAGATATCTTTTGTCTTCCCTGGTAGGGAGAATGGTAAAGAATCTATCTGCAGTGCAGGAGACCAAAGCTGAATCTCTGGGTCAGGAAGATCCCTTGGAGAAGGAAATGGCAACCTATTCCAGTATCCTTACCTGGAAAAATCCCATGGACAGAGGAGCTTTGTGGGCTGCAGTCCATGGGGTCGCAAAGAGTTGGGCATGACTGAGCGACTAACACTAATGTAGTTCAATTCTCCTTGGTGTGGCTCCCCTTAGCAAAACTCTCCTTAATTATCTCTCCTATCTTAGCTCACCTCTCCTTGGCTTAGCTCACCTTAGCCCTCCTTAGCTCAGCAATCCTTAGCTCAGCTGGACTCAACTCAGCTCTCCATAGCTCTCCTTTTCAAAGCTTTCCTTAGCTCAACTCTCCATAGCTCAAATCTCTCTAGTTCTCCTTAGCTCAGCCCTCCTTAATGCAAGTCTCCTCAGCTCAGCTCTTCATAGCTCTCCTCAATTAGCTCTCCTTAGGATACGTCAGCTCTCCTTAACTCATCCCCGCTTTCCTAGCTCCCCTTAGCCAATCTCAGCATTCCTTAGCTCTCCTTAGCTTAACTTTCCTTAGCTTAGCTCTCTTTATCTTAGCTCTTATTAGCTCTCCTAGAGAGATATGGAGAGCTAAGGAGAGCTATCAAAGAAATAGAGGAAAACAGAATGGGAAAGGCTAGAGATCTCTACAATAAAATTAGAGATACCAAGAGAACATTTCACGCAAAAATGAGCACAATAAAGGACAGAAATTGTATGGACCTAACAGAAGCAGAAGGTATGAAGATAGGTGGCAAGAATACACAGAATAACTATGCGAGAAGGTATGAAGATAGGTGGCAAGAATACACAGAATAACTATGCGAAAAAATCTTCATGATCCAGATAATTACGATGGTGTGATCACTCACCTAGAGCTATACATCCTGGAATGTGAAGTCAAGAGGGCTTTAGGAAGCATCACTATGAAAGAAGCTAGTGGAGGTGATTCAATTCCAGTTGAGCTATTTCAAACCCTAAATTTGATGCTGTGAAAGTGTTGCACTCAATATGACAGCAAATAATGAGAACTCAGTAGTGGCCACAGGACTGGAAACGGTCAATGTTTCTTCTAATCCCAAAGAAAGTTAATGCCAAAGAATACTCAAACTGCCACACAATTGCAGTCATCTCACACGTGAGTAAAGTAATACTCAAAATTCTCCAAGCCAGGCTTCAACAGTACATGAACTATGAACTTCCAGATGTTCAAGCTGGATTTAGAAGAGGCAGAGGAACCCTAAATTAAATTGCAAAAATCTGTTGGATCAACAAAAAAGCAAGCGAGTTCCAGAAAAAATATATAGTTCTGCTTTATTGACTATGCCAAAGCCTTTGACTTTGTAGATCACAATAAACTGTGGAAAATTCTTAAAGATATGGGAATACCAAACCATCTGACCTATCTCTTGAGACCTGTATGTAGGTCAGAAAGCAACAGTTAAAACTGCATGTGGAACAACATACTGGTTCCAAAAATGGAAACAGTATGTCAAGGCTGTATTTTGTCACTATGCTTATTTAACTCATATGTAGGGTACGTCATGAGAAACGCTGGCCTGGATGAAGCACAAACTGGAATCAAGATTGCTGGGAGAAATATCAATAGTTTCAGATATGCAGATGATACCACGCTTATGTCAGAAAGTGAAGAAGAACTAAAGAACGTCTTGATGAAAGTAAGAGGAGAGTGAAAATGCTGGCTTAAGATTCAACATTAAGAAAGTAAGATTATGGCATCTGGTCCCATCATTTAATGGCAAATAGATGGGGAAACAGTGTAATAAGTTACATACTTATTTTGGGGGGCTCCAAAATCACTGCAGATGGTGAATGCAGCCATGAAATTAAAAGATGCTTACTCCTTGGAAGAAATGTTATGACCAACCTACACAGTCTATTAAAAAGCAAAGAAATTACTTGGCCAACAAAGGTCCATCTAGTCAAACTATATATTTTTTTCCAGTAGTCATTTATGAATGTGAGAGTTGGACCACAAAGAAAACTGAGTGCTGAAGAATTGAAGCTTTTGAACTGTGATGTTGGAGAAGACCCTTGAGAGTCCCTTGGACTGCAGAGAGATTCAACCAATCCTTCCTAAAGGAGATCAGTCGTGGGTGTTCATTGGAAGGACCGATGCTAACGTTGAAACTCCAATACTTTGGCCACCTGATGCGAAGAGCTGACTTATTGGAATAGACCCTGATGTAGGGAAAGATTGCACCTGATGCGAAGAGCTGACTTATTGGAATAGACCCTGATGTAGGGAAAGATTGAGAGCAGGAGGAGAAGGGGACGACAGAATGAGATGGTTGGATTGCGTCACTGACTCAATATACATCATTTTGAGTAAACCCCAGGAGTCAGTGTTGGATAGGGAGGCCCAGCATGCTGCAGTCCATGTGGTCACAAAGAGTCGGACATGACAGAGCGACTGAACTGACTGAAGGAGAGCTGAATTAATGATAGCTATCCTAAGGAGAGCAGAGCTAAGGAGAGCCGAGTTAAGGAAAGCTAAACTATGGAGAGCCAAGCTAGTGATAGTTATCCTAAGGAGGACTACACTAAGGAGAGCTAGGAGGGCTGAAAGAGCTTAAGGGGAACTAGGGATGGCTGAGCTATGGAGAGCAATGCTAAGGAGAGTTAAGCTAAGGAGAGTTGTGCTAGTAAAGCTACACTAAGGAGAGCTAAGGCGGGCTGAGCTAATGAGAGTGAGGGGACACCAGGTTTGCCTGCTTCTCTGGCTCATTCTACTTTACAACCAATTATGACAAAAACTCTGACAACAGTAGCCATCTTAAAAGAGGAGGGAATTTAAAAGACCTTGCAGAATGGAGGCTTTTCTCTGTAAACGCAGCCTTCAAACTATTGTTGATGAACATCTGATATTCACAAGGCCACTGAACTTAACATGACCCCTACACTTCAACATATCAGGATTAGCACATTAAAAAAAAAAAGTAACTAAAACAAACAAACAAAAAAAAAGGACACACTCAGGAAATAAACACCACCAGGTAAACACAGCTGAAATTGATTTCAAAAAACAAAAATCCCGTGAATAGTATTCACCTGGGTTTCTTATCACAGAAAGGGGCTGGTGCACTGGGATGACCCAGAGAGATGATATGGGGAGGGTGGTGAGAGGGGGGTTCAGGGTTGGGAACACATGTACACCTGTGGTGGATTCATGTCAATGTATGGCAAAACCAATACAGTATTGTAAAGTAAGAAAAAAAATTAAATTAAAAAAAGAAATGAGAAAATATTGAAAAAAAAATCAGAAGGAAAGCTTACTGTTGATAACTTGAGAGCAATGTCATAAAGGAAATGAATGGTATAGTATGATAGCTTGAGAAAGAAGTCAATTTTAGGGAGCATTTTTAGCAGAGTTGAGAATTGATCATGTTGGAAACAAAGAATTAATGAATAGAAAAATTCAAAAGCAGAAAAACTGAAGCAGCATATTACCTGCAGCTATGGTATAAAGAGGACAGTAGGCGGTTTTAATTTTGTATAATAGAATAATGCTATTTTATTTAAAAAGAAATAGAGAACAAATAAAGATGGAGAGAATCCCTGAGATAACATGATTTCAGTCTTTTCAGTAGGGAAAGATTACCTGCTCATTTAGGAATGAGAGATCTTGAGCACTATGTTATATGTTTAGAAAAGAAGCAAAGGGTTGAGGGGAAACATAGAGGACAGCTAAAGTTGAAAATAAAATAAATGGACCCTCAATGCTGTAAATTTAGAATAAATAACATGAATTGAACAAAAATTATTTTTACTAATAAAAAAATTGTAACTTAATATTAGTACCCAAACAAAAGTAAAATGAACTTACACTCCTGGTAAGAAAATTACAGTTAGCAAATGTCGATGGTTGAGAGGCGAAAAGGTGATGGCTGGAATAAACTTATTCCCACAAATACTTATTCATAATCCACATGAACCTCCTGTTTCAAGAGACATGTTCCCAACATATTCTGACAACACAGCTGTGACAATAACTGCAGCTGAATACCTCCAGATATCTGTGGAAGGGTAGGAGAATCTGTTTACCCACAATAACTATAGCGGTGTAAATAGTCTTAAATAAGAAATAAAACTTTCACTTAAAGAAAAAGCCTCAAAGGCCAGAGAGACAAAAGCTTTTGCTGTCTTCCAGTTTCTCATTTTACTCTCATTTACAACCAGGCCTAGGAGAACCACTGAGGCTGCTGTTACCATAGCAACAAGAGGAAGGAATAAAGAAATGCTCCCGCCTTATGGACATTTTCTCCAACATCAGCCTTAAACTAATTGCTGATGGACACAGTGTTCCCAAGGGTGCTGAGCTCTAACAGATATGCAAAACTAACAAATTCCAGGGCTCACAGAGGGGGAAAAATAAGTAAATACAGGGGAAGCTAAAAGAAAGAAGATATGAATGGATAAACACAATCCCATGTTTCTTTGAAAAAGGACATGACGATTTCCATATTAGGTGAATTCTAAGAGATAAAAACATTGAAGTTGCATGTACATTATCACCTCTGCCTTAGCATGGAAGAAGGCCACTATCAAAAGCTGGACATGGCATAAATGATAGAGTAACATTACTACAGTGGACGCTCTAGGGTACTGGTGGGATGGACCTGATAAGAGCCATATGAACATGACTAGAAAAGTGCACTCCCATGAGAGAAAAATAAATGAATAAATAAATAAAGAGGTAGAGAAAGCACGATAAAACAGATCCCCCTGTGGAATATTTCAGAAATGAACAGACTTCAAATACCATACACATCAAACCAGATCCCTTGGTACCATTCAGAAAATTGAAGAGATGAAACTAAAGCTAGCGTACCAGGAGAGAGCAATTGATAAACAAACGTGATACAGGTCTAGAATGAATTTTGAATCAAGGATTGAAATATGAATGTAGACCGTGTTCAGAGATAGAGATAAATCCAGAGATCATAACACTGAGTTAAGGAGGGTCGATTCAAAGAAACATCATGGGATGAAATTGACAAGAAGAATAAAAAGAATCTAGAGCAGTGAGCAGCCACACAAAGGTAACGTGGACACCCAACCTGACAAGAAACTTCTGGATAGTAGGGTACCCTGGTGGATGGCAGGGATACATCTGGAGCTTGAAATTTGGTTCTTCCATTAGATACTTATAAAATAGAGAATCCATTTAAACCTACTTCAGAAAGAGTGGTAAATGAAATACATTCCAATAACATAAAGGTGAAAACAAGCACAGCTGAATACATCAACTACTCTCAGTGCCACGGAACAAGGATCTGGACACAGAAAATAATACATCCTTGGTAATCAAGATCAATAGAATAGGAACTTTTACTTGAAATAAAATCCCAAAGTAAGCAGGCACCAGGGTTGGTGGCATCTTCTGGATCCTTCTACTTGAATGTATAACTAGGTCTGACTAAAACTCTCAGGCGGTGCAGGTCATCCTAAAAGAGGACAGAAGATACAAACCTTCTAGTGTGGAGGATTTTCTCTGCCACTGCAGCAGGAAAAAAATCGCTGATAGATATGTGAGCTTCACAAGGCTGCTGGACTCGAAATGACACCTACCTTTGAACACGTCAGGTGTCACACACCCAAAATTAAATAAATGAGTAAACACACACATAGAAAGCAAAACTGGAACACTCCCAGGAAGAAACCATCACAGGTAAATACAATTAAAGTGTTTTCAAAAAGCAAAAAGCCCATGAATAGTACTCCATATGGTTTCTTATCAGAGATAAAAAGTCCAAACTGCCACGAGACATCAACTCTGAGCAATGGAAAAGGCCACCATGGAAAACGGACCTGACCAGAAAGGGTAGATTCACATTAGTCAGTGGGATCCTTTTATAGTAGTTGGAACATATCAGTGGGAGGAGCCAGGATAAGAATCCCTGTCCACGTGCCTTTATTGAAACAAATTAGAAAGTATGACAGGGCATCTCCACTCCTATGATACTTCAGAAATACACAGATTTTTGAAAACCACACACCCCAGATCATGCACTGCAGCAGGATTCCCAATGCCCAAAGATGAAACTAAAGAATGCACATGGGGACTGAGAGATGAATGGATCAAGGAATGGGATACAGTTCACGATGAAATATGACTCAGACATTGAAACAAGGAAATACTGTCAATGTCAGAGGTACAGATAAGTGTGGTGATAATCAGACTCAGTGAAGAAGGGCAGATTAGAGACAGGTCATAGGATTTCCCTTTCAAATGAGACAGGCAATATTGCTGGCAGTGAGTACTCCGACCAAGGTGAAATGGACACCCAGTGCTGGGAAATCCCTGATCCTTAGTGAAGGGGATGGGTGAGAGAAAAGCTTACATCGGAAGGCTGAAATTCATGGATTCCCACAAATAACTGTAAAAAACATTCCAAAGGGACCAGCGTAGCAAGAGTGATATACCACACACTTTCAGGGAGCAGGTCAGAGGAAATCAACACTGCTGAATACCTCTGTGTCTTGGTGTAAGGGAACAAGAATCAGTGCAGCCACAAAAAAGGCAACTCTTTACATCAGCTTCGTCAAACATGAAATATGTACTACAGTAAAACTGAGAAGGAAGGAGATACAAGGGCTTGGGTGGGATGGGCAGTGGGCTTCCTCTAGCTCCTGCTACTCTCACTTACAAGTGGAAACGCATATACCTCTAAAGATGCTGTTACCATACTAACAAGAGGGGAATCCCAAAGAAATACTGCCACATTGTGGCCGCCTTCTGGAGCAGCAACCTTAAATTGTGGCCTGATGGACACTGGCTATTCCCAAGGTGACCGGGCTCTAAATGACACCTACATTTATGAAATGGTCAAGGGGCCCACACCAAAATAAAAACCAGAACAAAGCATATGATGAGGAAGGAAACCTCAGCTTGTAAATACTTAGTCGATGCTTAGAAAGAAGCCTCTAGAAATGTCTCTCATTGCTGTCTTATCAGCGATATGAAAAATTAAACTGCAACACAGTATCACTACTGAGAAGGGAAAAAGGCAAATATCCAAACCTCTAGAGATAAGCAAAGTAGAGCAATATTAGTAAAGGGGACCCTTGAATGCCACTGGTGAGAGATAAGCAGTCACAGCCTTTATGAGCATGACTGTCAAAGGGCCTTGGAATCACAAAATGAGACAGATGATATCATATGGCAGTTCCACTCCCAGAATATTTGAGAAGTCAACAGATGATGTAAAACACATGGCCAAACCCCCACCTCCAAAAACGTGCAGATATTTACAATGCCCAAGAAAGGAAAGGAAAGATAATCATTGGGTGAAGAAGAAAGGAGAAAGAAATGGGACATAGAGACACAACAGACATCATAAAAATGCAAAAAAAAAAAGACATTTTCAGGGATACACAGAAATCTACAGAGAATCATAGTAAGTACAGAAGGGTGGATTAAAGACATATCAAAATATGCACCTTCCAGAGGTGGATTAAAACACGTATTGACGGCTATGAGTACCCAAACAAAAGTGAAATGGATTTACACTCCTGGTAAGAAAATTAGAGTTAGCAAAGGGTATCAGTGGGTGAGAGGCTGAAAGGTGAAGGCTGGAATAAACTTACACCCACAACTATGCATGCAATTCATAATCCACAAGGACGTCCTGTATCAAGAGACATGTACTCCACTGATTCTAAAAGATAGCTCTGACAATAACCACAGTTGAATACCTCCAGGTATCTGTGGAAAGGAAGGAGAAACTGCTTTTCTGCAACAACTACAATGGTGTCAATAGTCTTACATAAGAAATCAAGTTTGACTTAAAGAAAAACCTCAAAGAGTAAAGAGACAAGACATTTGGTGGAGTCCTGTGTCTCCTACTCGCATTTGACAACCAGGCCAGAGATAACCTCAGAGGCTGCTATCACCATTAATAACACGAGGAGGAAATGAAAAAATGCCGCCACCTTGTGGACATCTTTTCTAACAGCAACCTGAAAATCTTTGCTGATGGCCACATGCTGGGAGTCAGTGTGAGGAATCCTGCCCAGGGCAATGGTCATGAAGAAGGAAGCCAGACAAAATGCAAAGGTGTAATCTAGCTTCAAGGGTTCCCCCTGAGTGTTCCTGAACATCTACCCCCAAAAGCCAGAGTCTGCCTGCACACCACCATTTTTCTCTGAAAAGAGTTAACTCAGGGTACTAGTTAACAGTCTACCGTTTACTAAAAAAAAAAAAAAAAAGAAAAGAAAAGTGTCTCAGATCAACGCCCTCTGATGGCACTCTAACTTGCCTGACAGTTAGAGACTTTTATGACTTGTGATTGTTTACAGCCCCTCAACTGCAAGAGGCACAAAGCTTAAAGCATTTTAAAGGTACAGAGCCTTTTTGCTAAGAGCTAAAATTCATATTGGTGATGGGTTTTCACTGTTGACTCAATGATGGCTTCCAGGCCTCCATATTCTTTATCTTTTAGACATCTGAATGATATTAATCAATATCCTTCAATAGCAATATTATCCTATTATTCAATAATATCCTATTAATCAATATCAATAGGAATGTAGTAGTTTTGATGTTAGCAACACTAGATTTTTGAGTTAATTATTTTTCTTTGTTATATATCACTTCACTCCTCTTGTATCCTTGCTATGTAAGAATGTAACTTTATTTAGTGCTTTCTGTGAGTGACACCAAACTTTGCGAAGAACAACATAAATAAATCTTCTGATTGACAAACCCTTATCAGAAAAAAAATCCATAAAATGCTAATTGGCTTTTTGGCTATAAGATGATACAAATCACCTAAGACTTGTGTATACAACTAGGTATGCAGAGAGAAAACGTGGTTTCAATAAGAGTCAGGGCTGCTGTTGCTGCATAATTTTATATTATCCATTGATGTCTATGTACAAAAAAAGGTATAAAAGGTTTATCTGTACAATAGGGGGTGGGCCAGTTGCTGGACTGGTTTCCCCCGTGTCTCTTCTTTACTCTAATTTCAGGCTCAATTCCCACCTAGGGCGTGGAGGTTCGCCATGTCTACTTACTTGCCCTGGCTTCTCAGATCTGTAAGAGGGGGAGCCCAAAGTGGGGCACCCTCTGATATCCAAATGGATGCCAGTGGCTTAACGTAGATGGTGCAAACTTCTTGTCTTGAAGTTTTATTGGCTTTCCACATAAACCAAGTTATTTAGTAACTTTTCTTCACTTCATTTTCCTACTACACTATTTCTTCCTAATCTAATTTTATATTTTTAAATAAATAAATAAATAAATAAGTTTTTTCCTCTCCCATGCCATCCCTGCTTCGAATTACACTTGATCCACTGGGGCTGGACCCCGGCAACCACACTGTTCACAAGGGTGCTGAGCTCCAACAGTTACCAACCTTTAACAAATAACCTGGGCTCAAATGGGGGGAAAAAAGCTAAGGGAAACACAGGGGAAGCTAACAGGAAGAGACTATGAACAGGTAAACACTATTCCGTATTTCTTTAAAAAAGCACATGACAATTTGTACATATGATGAATGCTAAAATATACCAACAAAGATGCAAAGACATTATGACCTCTGCCTGAGCATTTCAAAAGGCCGCTGTCAAAAGCTGGACATGGCGTCAGTGGTGGAGCAACATTGGTACAGTCAACACTTTAGGGTACTGATGGGGTGGACCTGGCAAGAGGCACTATGCACATGATGAGAAAAGTGCAGTCCCATGGGAGAGAGAGAAAAAAAATAAATAAAACAATAAAGAAGTAGAGACAGCATGATAAATCAGGTCCTCTCTTGGAATATTTCAGAAATGAACAGACTTCAAGTACCACACACCCCAAACCAGGTCCCATGGCACCACTCACAACATCAAAGAGATGAAAATAAGATAGTGTTCCTGGACAGAGGAATGGATAAAGACATGTGATATAGGTCAAGAATGAATTTCAAATCAAGCATTGACATCTTAAAGGAGGCAGTCTTCACAGATAGATATAAATCCAGAGATTATCACACTGAGTGAAGGAAGGTCGATTCAAGACATATTCTGGGATGCAAGAGAGAGACGGAAATCAAAAGTCCACAGCAGTGAGCAGCCATAAAAAGGTGACAGGGACATCCAACTAGACAAGAAATTTATGGGTAGCAGGGTACCATGGTGGATGGCAGGGATATATCTGGAGCTTGAAATTTGGTTCTTCCCACAGATACATATAAAATAGAGAATTCATGTAAACCTACTTCAGCAAGAGTGGTAGATGAAACACACTGTAACAACATGTAGGTGAAAACAAGCACAGCTAAATACATCTACTCTCAGTGCCACGGAACAAGAATCGGGACACAGTAAAGAAATACATCCTTGGCAATCAACTTAAATAGAATAGGAACTTTTACTTAAAATAACATCCCATAGCGGTCAGTCACCAAGGTTGGTGGCATCTTCTGAATCCTTCTACTCGAATGTACAACTAGGCTTGACTAAAACTCTCAGGCAGTGCAGGCCATCCGAAAAGAGGACAGAAGAAAGAAACCTTCCAGCATGGAGGATTTTCTCCACCACCGCAGCACGAAAATGATCACTGATGGAGGTCTGAGATTCACAAGGCTCCTGGATTCGACCTGACACCTACCTTTGAACACAGCAGGTGTCACAAGCCAAAATTAAATACAAAAGTAAACACACACACATACAAAGCAAAACTAGGACACTCTTAGGAAGAGATCATTAGCAGGTAAATACAATTGAAGTGCTTTCAAAAAGCAAAAAGCCCATGAATATTCCTCAACAGGGCTTCTTATCAGAGATACAAAATCTAAACTGCCATAAGATATTAACTCTGAGCAGTGGACAAGTCTTCCATGGAAAACAGTCCAGACCAGAAACAGTAAGTTAGTCAGGGGGTCCTTTTATAATAGTGGGGGCATATCAGTGTTAAGAACCCGGATAAGAATCACTGTCAATATGCCGTTATAGGAAAAAAAAAAAAAAGAAAATTTGTAAAGGTCTGTCCACTCTTAGGAAACTTCTAAAATACACAGATTTTGAAAACTTCATGCAATAGAGCATGCACTGCAGCAGCATTCACAATACCTAGGGTTGAAAGTGAAGAAAGTACTCAGGGATGGAGAAATGAATGTGATATTAAAGGATGTGATATGGGTTCACGATGGAATATGACTCAGACTTTGAAACAAGGAAATATCATTGTCAGAGAAACAGATAAGTATGGTGATAATCTGAGTCAGTGAAGAAGGGGAGATTAGAGACAGGTCATAGGGATTACCTTTCAAATGTAAATGACAATATTGCTGGCAATGAATGCCCGAAGCAAGGCAAAACGGACATCCAGTGCTGGAAACTCCCTGATGCTCAGCAAAGGGGATAGGTGAGAGGATGGCTTATATTGGAAGGCTGATATTCATGGCTTCCCACAAATACCTGTCAAATACACAATCCACAGGGATAGACATAGCAAGGGTGATGTACTATACACTTTCTGAGAGCAGTTCAGAGGAGATAAACACTGCCATATGCCTCTGTATATCTGTGTAAGGGAGCAAGAATCAGTAAAGATTCAACAAAGGTACTCTGTAGATCAGCTTTGTCAAACAAGAAATGCGAAATAAAATCAAACTGGGAAGGAGACAAAAGCTCCAGGTGTTAGTGATTGACAGGGAAGCAGGGCATGCTACAGTCCATGGGTTTCCAAAGATTCGGACATGACTGAGCAATTGAATTGAAGTGACTGAAACATACATATAAAATCCTAAAACAGACTCAAAATGGATGTCCTGTCCCAAGAGTGGTGGACAATACTGATTTTAATAGTACATATGGTAAAATAACCTCAGATGAATACCTCTCTGTATAGTTAAAAGGATACAAGAATATGTACGTCTACAACAATAAGGCCATTTGGGTCAACATGCATGGACTGAGAGATTATCATACTAAATGAAGGGAAGCACACAGAGAAAGACAAATACTAAACGATATCACTTAATTATGGAGCACAGAATAGAATTGGTTTGGAGAAGAGTGTGAAGGTGGATGGGGAAAATGGCTTCAGGAGAAGGGGCATGTGCCAGGCAAGGACAGGGGAGGGGGTCTTATGAGGTGGTGTCCATGGGCAAGAATAGGTTGGGTGTGTTCTTCTCAAGTTGACACTTGTTTTGGCCCTCAGTTGACAGGAGCTCTTCCTCTTTTCCTCTTGAGTATCTAGAGTCAGCTTTTCCATAACTGCTCTAGAGCCTTTAGGCTTCCCAGTCACCTTAGTCATTTACAAGACTTGCAGTGATCTGCTCCAGAGACCCTGAGGACCACTATGTAAACCCCTTCACAGGGGCCACACCCTTATGCTTTATGAGGTCAGCAAGTCAATTCCTCAGGCAATGGTGGCCTTAGGTGGGCCTTGACATCACAAAGCCTCATTCTGTCACCTCTAGTGGAGGATGGGGAGTACTCAAAAGATTTGATGGGAGAAGAAAGGAAATTTTAATGGCCCTTAGTTAAGTTCAGTCACTCAGTCCTGTCTGACTCTTTGGGAACCTATAAATCGCAGCATGCCAGGCCTCCCTGTCCGTCACCAACTCCCAGAGTTCATTCAGACTCAGGTCCATCGAGTCAGTAATACCACCCAACCATTTCATCCTCTGTCGTCCCCTCTCCTCCTGCTGCCAATCTCTCCTAGCATCAGAGTCTTTTGTGGAGAGTCAACACTTCGCATAAAGTGGCTAAATTACTGGAGTTTAAGCTTTAGCATCATCTCTTCCAAAGAAATCCCACGGCTAATCTCCTTCAGAGTGGACTGGTTGGATCTCCTTGCAGTCCAAGGGACTCTCAAGAGTCTTCTCCAACACCACAGTTCAGAAGCATCAATTCTTTTGTACTCATACTACTTCACAGTCCAACTCTCACATCCATACCTGACTACTGGAAAAACCATAGTCTTGACTAGATGGACCTTAACAGGAAAGTAATGTCTCTGCTTTTGAATGTGCTATCTAGGTTGGCCATAAATTTTTTTCCGAAGAGCAAGCGTCTTTAAATTTTATGGCTGCAGTCAGCATCTATAGTGATATTGGAACCCCCTCCCAAAATAAAATCTGACACTGTTTCCACTGTTTCCCCTTCTATTTACCATGAAGTGATGGGACCGGATGCCATGATATTCGTTTTCTGAATGTTGAGCTTTAAGCCAACTTTTACACTCTCCCCTTTCATTTTCATCAAGATGTTTTTCATTGTTCTTCACTTTCTGTCATAAGGGTGGTGTCATCTGCATATCTGAAGTTATTGATATTTCTCCCAGCAATCTTGATTCCAGCTTGTGTTTCTTCCAGTCTAAAGTTTCTCTTGATGTACTCTGCATATAAGTTAAATAAGCAGGGTGACAATATACAGCCTTGATGTACTCCTTTTCCTATTTGGAACTAGTCTGTTGCTCCATGTACAGACCTAACTGTTGCTTTCTGACCTGCATACAGACTTTTCAAGAGGCAGTTCAGGTGGTCTGGTATTCCCATCTCTCTCAGAATATTCCACAGTTTCTTGTAATCCACACAGTCAAAGGCTTTGGTATAGTCAATAAAGCAGAAATAGATGTTTTTCTGGAACTCTCTTGCTCTTTCCATCATCCAGTGGATGTTAATAACTTGATCTCTGGTTCCTTTGCCTTTTCTAAAACCCGGTGGGCAGTAAAGCAATTCATTCACCATAAGTCTCCACAGCTTAGGTTTAAGAGTACTTAGAAACAGGGAAACAACATTCTACCCCCAAAAAATGTTTAGAGCAATAGTCACCAACCTTTGTGGCGCCAGGGATGGTTTCATGGGGGTGATGATTCAAATGCCTTACATTTACTGTGCAGTATTTTTTCTATCATTACGACATCAACTCCACCTCAGATCATCAGGCATTAGATCTCTTGAAGATTTTCCACAGTGTGCACTGATCGTGGTTTGTTGCAGTCCTGGGGGTGCAAAAGAGTTGGACATGACTGAGCTATTGAACTGAACACAATCAAAGTCATTGGCCTAATCAATAAAGCAGAAGTAAATGCGTTTTTTTGGAATACTTGCTTTTTTATTATTTTAAATATAAATTTGTTTATTTTAAATATAGGCTAATTACTTTACAATATTGTATTGGTTTTGCCATATATTAACATGAGTCCGCCACAGGTATACATGTATTCCCCATCCTATACCCCCCTCCCTCCTTCCTCCCTTATACCATCCCTTTCTTTCTCTATGATCCAGTGGATGCTGGAAATTTCACCTCTGGTTCCTTTAGCTTTTATAAATCCAGCTTGAAGGTGTGGAAGTTCCAAGTTCACATACTTTTGAAGCCTTGCTTGGAGAATTTTTAATATTACTCTGTTGGCATGTGAGATGAGGGCAGTTGTGGAAGAGGTTGAACATTCTTTGGCATTGCCCTTCTTAGGGATTGGAACAAACACTGACCACAGGACAGGAAAAGGTCAGTTTTCAATAGAGTATTACTCAGTCATAAAAAGGAACACGTTTGAGTCAGTTCAAAAGAGATGGATGAATCTAGACCCTAATAAAATGTAAAGTTAGTCAGAAAGCAAAAGATATATATATAGTATACTAATGCATTTATAAGGAATCTAGAAAGATGATACGGAAGCATTTATTTGCATGGCTGCAAGTGAGAAACAGACATAGAGAACAGAATAATGAACACAAGGAGAGGGGAGGAAGAGGGTGAGATGTATGGATATAATAACATGGAAACTTACATTGCCATATGTAAAATGAAAAACAATATAGGAATTTGCTGTATGTCTCAGGAAACTCAAACAGAGGCTCTGTACAAGCCTCAGGGGGTGGGACAGGCAGGGAAATGCGAGGGAGATTAAAAATGGAGGACATATATGTATATCTATGGCTGATTCATGCTGAAGTTTTAGAGAAAACAACAAAATTCTGTATAGCCATTACATTAAAATCTTTTAATGTTTTATTTAAAAGCCAATAAATTAACAAATTTAAAATTGTTAAATTAAAAATAGATTAAAAAGAAATAAATTTTTTTAAAAAAGTTAAAATGACTTAAATGTCCATCAACTAGTAATAGAAAAAATAAAACATGCGATACAATATTATTTGGCCAGAAAATGAATGGAGATTTAATATAGGCTATAACATGCTAGAGCTCTGAAATGATCATGATAAGTAAAAGAAACCAGGCGCAAAAGACTGTATATTGCATTATTCCATTCATGTAAATGAATATGTCCCAGATTAGGTCATACTCTAAAGACAGAAAATAGAGTAGTGAATACCAGGGCCCAGATGAGGGGGGAAATCGAAAATGTCTGCCAAATGGAGAGTGTTTCCAACTGGAGTGATGAAAATATTCTAGAATGAGGCTGTGGTTGTGGTTATGCATGGTAAAGTCATGGTACATGAGCAACATGTCCATAAATTTAAAGTTTCTTGAAAAAAACCACTAAACTTAACTTCTATGACCAGGAAAATCATCCTTCAAGTATAAAGGAGAAGTAGATATTCTCAAATGAGTAAAACATTCTGGAATTCATTCTCAGCAGATATCTTGTCTGTAAGAAATATTAAAAGTAGTTTTTTACACAAAATAACGGCAATGAAATTGCTCATTCATGTCCGACTCTTTGCAATCCCGTGGGCTGTAGCTTACCAGGCTTCTCCGTCCATGGGATTCTCCAGGCAATGGGCTGTAGCTTACCAGGCTTCTCCGTCCATGGGATTCTCCAGGCAAGAATACTGGAGTGGGTTACCATTTATTTCTCTTAAAAAATTAGATGATATTAAAGAGGAATTATGAGTTAAGAAAGAGTGTCATAAAATAAATAAATGAAGGCCAATTAAAATGAAGTAATTTTCTTATTATTAATTGGTAAAAGATAAATGCTTGCTTGGGCTTCTCCATCTTTACATTGGTTGTGAATCTTCATAATTAAAGTGGGTTTCTTGTATATAAGACATATTTCAGCTCAGCGGTAAAGTGTCCTCCTGTAATGCAGGAGCCGTAGCAGATGCGACTTCCATCTCTGAGTCAGGAAGATCCCCTGGAGGAGAACTTGGTAACCCACTCCTGTGTTCTTGCCTGGAGAATCCCCATAGACAGAGAAGCCTGGTGGGATTACAGTCCATAGGGTGGCAACGAGTTGGACATGACTGAACAACTAAACAACAGGCACACATTCCAAACAGAAACTCTGAAGATGCTACAAATTGACGAGAAAATCCTGAGCCTAAACAAAGAGAAACAAAAAGCCTAGACACTAGAGCTGAATTATAAAAAACCTAGACCGTAGAGTTGAATTATAAAAGGTTTTAAGTAGTAAAAGTCTCTCAACAGTAGTGTAAACAGTGTGTTCAACACAGGAGAGAGGAGTAATTTTTAATACTTACTCAACAGAACAAATTTTTAATTACAATCACAAAGGAAACAATGTCCAGAAATAAACATAGTATAAAATCTATTAATCATGTATATCTAATTATGACTGTAAACATGTAAGGGAATTTTTAAGGAAAAAAACATCTGCAAAAGATACAGTTTAAGCTGCCTCAATTAAGGTGATTTTCTTTGGTTCATACTTTCAAAATAACTGACAATTAAGAATACATTTCACTTTAAAACATTTTTCAAATTCAGCAAGCTATTTTACATTGCAAGACAAGAATATTTTGTACTTTTCAAGCTAAAGAGGAAAGTACCTTGCCTGAATACTTTGTTTGACATACTTAGACATTTAATCACATTGTGTGTCTTTACCTTAACAGACTTTGTGGTATCACTATGTATTTAGAATCAACTGTTTGAATGTGGGGTGTGTATTAGTATGTTCCCTCAGGGACTGCAGACTGTGCAGGAAGAAGTACAAATGCCTTCCAAACCATGAAGTATTCTCTGTTTAATGGAAGAGTGGTAACCATGGCAGCGTGTGTTGGTGCCAACTGTTTAAAAGGGGCTTATCTTAATTAACTCCCTATAGAAGATAAAGAATTTTTAAAGATAAGTACTAAAACTGTGACCCTATGAAACTGTAGGTATATATGTATACAGATATATACACATATATATGTGTGTGTGTGTGTATTTAAAACTCTGTACCTTTTAAATTATAAATAAAATAATAAAATCTGACATTAATGACAAGAAACTTTAAAAATTTAAACCAAGAAAATTTGGTTTTGGGGAGGAGAAGTGCTTAATTAGTGACTTTCTTTTAGAATACTGGAGTATGGAGATGGTAATAAAAGGAGAACCAAATTTTACTTGGTTTTATTGTTGTAATAAAACTCTTTGTGGGCAATGCTGCCCGGATTGCCTGCACTGGATGTAGGCCAATCCCCCTGCCCCACCTGTGGGAGCCCACTGCTCCATTCTAAATTCCTTCGTTAAAAAGATCCTAATCAATATTGGCTTTGTGACCTGCAAAAATGCCATTATTTTCCTTCCTTTCTTCCCTCCTTCCTCCCTCCTCTTTCTTTCCTTTTCTTTCTTATTATACAATTGTTGAAGTTTGCTTTCCATTTATAGTTATTACAGAGTACTGGCTCTATTCCTCATGTTGTACAATATATCCTTTAGCTCATCTTACACCTACCATGGTGTGCCTCCTGCTCACCTCATCCTCTATATTGCCACTGACTCTTCCATTACCTGTTGGTAACCAGTGCATTATTCTCTATATCTGAGAGCCTCCATTGTTGTTATATTCTCTACTTTGTTGTATTTTTAGATTCTATAGGTGATATCATACAGTATTTGTCTATATCTGAGTTATTTTACTTAGTACTATAACTTGCTTATTGTTGCAAGGGCATTTCATTCTTTTTTCATGGCTGAATAGTATTCCAAAGGTCTTCTGGGTGGCTCAGTGGCAAAGAAAGTGGCAGGCAATCAGGAGATGTGGGTTCAATCCCAAGTTAAGGAAGATCGCTTGGAAAAAGAAATGGCAACTCACTGTAGTATTCCTGCCTGGAAAATACCATGGGCAGAGGATTCTGGCGGGGTAGAGTCCACGGGTTCCAAATACTGGGACATGACTTAGTGACTGAAAAACAAGTGTCCCACAGTACATATATACCACATCTTTATCCATTCATCTATCATCTGATGGACATTTACATTGCTTCCATGTCTTGGTGAATGGTGTGCCTCAAGGAACATTGGGGTAATGTGTGATTTTAATTAACATTATGAGTCTTTTTAAAATGTATATCCAAGAATCACATTGCTAAGTCATGTATTGTTACATTTTTAGGTTTCTGAGAAATTTGCATACTGAAAATCACCACTATTTTACTCCTAAGTACTAACGTTTAGAAAGCAAGAAGGGGCTTTTTAGTTGCTGACAGCATATGCTGAGGTGTAATAAACACTACTATGATGTACGTGCCCTACGGGCAACCAGCTTGTATGCCTTTTTAATAAATGACAGTAATACACCATATGTGACTCAACTCCCTAGTTACATTCCCACTTCTGAACTCACAGACAGAAACATAGAGTGCTCTTCCTCTTCTCCAAAGGGAAGTGTAACTTTGGGGCTCAGTCTAGACCCAGTTCTTCCCCCTACTTTCTGGCTAACAGGACCCTCTGGTCCCATCTCCAAGATAGATTAAAATTCAAAATGAAAGACCAGAAACGATAAAACTTCTAGAGGAAAATACAGGCAGAATATTCTCTTACATAAATCACAGCAGGATCCTCTATGACCCACCTCCCAGAGTTATGGAAATAAAAAAAATAATAATAATAAACCACTGGGACCTAAATAAACTTAAAACCTTCTGCACAACGAAGGAAACAATAAGGAAGGTGAAAGACAGCCATCAGAATTGGAGAAAATAATACCAAAAGAAGCAACTGACAGACCCAATCTCAAAAATATACAAGCAGCTCAACACCAGAAAGGCAAACTACCTAATCAAAAGAGAAGATGCCCGATGTCACTCATTATCAGAGAAATGCAAATCAAAACCACAATAATGTACCGTTTCGCGACCATCAGAATTGCTGCTATCAAAATGTCTACAAGCAATAATTGCTGGAGAAGGTGTGGAGTAAGGGAACCCTCTTACATTCTTGGTGGGAATGCAAACTACTATAGCCACTATGGAGAACAGTGTGGATATTCCTTAAAAACTGGGAAATAGAACTGCCATATGACCCAGCAATCCCACAGCTGGGCATACACACCGAGAAAACCTGAACTGAAAGAGACACGTGTACCACAGTGTTCATCACAGCACTGTTTACAATAGCCAGGACATGGAAGCAACCCGTGGTCCATATACACAATGGAATATTACCCAGCCTTTAAAAAGAATACATTTGAATCCGAGGTGGATGTACCTGGAGCCTAATATATAGAGTGAAGGAAGTCATAAAGAAAAACACCAATACCGTATACTAATGCATATATATGGAATTTAGAAATATGGTAAGGACAGCAAAAGAGACACAGATGTACAGATCAGTCTTTTGTATTCTGTGAGAGAAAGCGAGAGTGAAATGATCTGAGAGAATAGCATTGAAACATGTATATTATCATATGTGAAAGAGATCACCAGTTCAGGTTCAATGCATGAGACAGGGTGCTCAGGACTGGAGCACTGGGGTGACCTAGAGGTATGGGACAGGGAGGGACGTGGGAAAGAATTTCAGGATGGGGAGTACATGTACACCCGTGGCAGATACATGTCAAATATGGCAAAAACCACTACAATATTGTAAAGTAATTAGCTTCCAATTTAAATAAAGTAAACAAACTAAACTCCTTTGCTAAAAATGGCCTAATAAGTGTTGAATTTGTGACCTCCCAAAACACCATTATTTTTCTTCCTTTCTTCCCTCCTTCCTCCCCCTCTTTCATTTATTTTCTTTCTTATTATACAATTGGTAAAGTTTGCTTTCCCTTTATAGCTATTACAGAGTACTGGCTCTATTCCTCATGTTGTACTATACATCCTTGAGCTCATCTTACACCAGCCATGGTGTGCCTTCCACTCCCCGACCTCTGTATTGCCCCTCCCTCTTCCTCTCTCCGCTGGTAATCAGTAGATTGTTCTCTATATCTGTTAGCCTCCAGTGTTGTTATATTCTCTACTTTGTGGTGTCTTTAGATTCTATAAGTGATGTCATACAGTATTTGTCTATCTCTGTATGGGTTATTTACTTATAGTATACCTCCCACGTTGCTGCAAATGTCAATATTCCATTCTTTTTATGTACACCTTCTTTCTATGCCTTTTTAGCAAAAGGTACTGCCACCCCATACATGACACGGCTCCCCAGGTAAGTTTCCATTTCTGCACTCACACAGAGAAACACCAAGTCCTCTTCCTCTTGTCCCATGGGAAGTATATCTTTGAAGCTGAGTCTGGAACCAGTTCTTCTCCCTCTACTTTCTGGCAAACTGGACCTTCTTGTCCCATCTCCAGTGCCACAGGGCCTATCTCCCTCCCTTTTCACATATTTATGCCTGCCCTGCCCTCTCTGCCCCCCACTCTCACAAAACTCGGAGAGAAACAATTTCCTATCAGATTGATTTTATTTTCATTATGAATGTATGCAGTTGATATAATGGTCAACATCTGTACTGTTGGCCAATATTCAGTGGCAAGACCTGCAAAGATTTCTGAGGTCTGTAGCCATGCTCTGAATTTATTGGCTGCCCACTAGTCCCACTGGAATGACAGTGGCCTCCACATTCTCTAGTACTGGGGACCAGCCCCGGTTGGATCCAGGGTATCTGAAGCATGGATGGCGAGGCAAAGGAGACATATAGATACAGAGAAAGATAAGGAAGGAATTTACAGTGAAGACAATAGAGGAGAGAAAATAGACTGATAATCCTTTATGCAGAAAGCCAATAAAGCCTAGGATAAGTGAGTTACACTGTTCATGTAGGCCACAGGTGCCCTCTCAAAGACTGGATGGTGCCCCCACCTTAGGCACCTTCTTGAGTGAGTCTTAGCAGTGCAGGCAGGAAAGTGAACTCAGAGGGCCCTCTTGCTCCAGGGAATTAGCCTGAAGAAAAGATAAAGAGAGAAAGAAAGTACGACATGAGGAGGCCAAGCTTATGCAAGTCTCGTAACTTTACTTTCAAAAGGAGCTTATATAACCTACGTTTTACATAATGGAAGGTGCAGAGTCATGAAAGGTCAGCAGTCCTGACCCTTATTGATACCAGGTTTTCTTTCTGCATACCCTTCTGTATACAAAATGTCTCAAGTGATTTACCTTATCTTCTGGCCAGGAGGCCTGATAAGATTTTATGGCCTTTTTCCTTGATAAATGTTAATCAAACAAAAAACTCATTTTCCTTTGAAGTTTTTTTTTTTTTCCTTTAACCTGCATCACCCTAGAAGGAATAAATAAAGTTACATTGTTACAGAACAAAGGTGAAATGTGTTACAAGAAAGAAAAAACTTAACTCAAAGATCTAATGTTGCTAATAACATGGCTACTACCTATTTTTTCTACATACCAACTATCAGTTCAGTCGTTCAGTCATGTCTATTTACAACCACATGAATCGCAGCACGCCAGGCCTTCCTGTCCATCACCACCCCCTGGAGTTCAATCAGACTCACGTCCATCGAGTACATGATGACTTCCAGCCATCTCATCCTCTGTAGTCCTCTTCTCCTCTGGGCCCGAATCCCTCCCAGCATCAGAATCTTTTCCAATGAGTCAACTCTTCGCATGAGGTGGCCAAAGTACTGAAGTTTCAGCTTCAGCATCATTCCTTCCAATTAAATCCCAGGGTTGATCTCCTTCAGAATGGCCTGGTTGGATCTCCTTGCAGTCCAAAGGACTCTCACTAGTCTTCTCCAAGACCACCGTTCAAAGCATCAATTCTTTGGCACTCAGCCTTCTTCACAGTCCAACACTCACATTCATACATGACTACTGGAAAAACCACAGCCTTCACTAGAGGGAACTTAGTCAGCAAAGTAATGTCTCTGCTTTCGAATATGCTAACTAGGTTGGCCATAACTTTCCTTCCAAGGAGTAAGCGTCTTTTAATATGATGGCTGCAGTGACCATCTGCAGTGATTTTGGAGCCCCCCCAAAATAAAGTCTGACACTTTTTCCATTATTTCCCCATCTATATCCCATGAAGTGGTGGGACCAGATGCCTTGATTTTCGTTTTATGAATGTTGGGCTTTAAGCCAACTTTTTCACTTTCTTCTTTCACTTTCTTCTTTCACTTTCATCAAGAGACATTTTAGTTCCTCTTCACTTTCTGCCATAATGGTGGTGTCATCTGCATATGTGAGGTTATTGATATTTTCCCTGGGATTCTTGATTCCAGCTGCTGTTTCTTCCAGTTCAGGTTTTCTTATGATGTATTCTTCATATAACTTAAATAAGCAGGGCGACACTATACAGCCCTGATGTACTCCTTTTCCTATTTGGAATGAGACTGTGGTTCCATGTTCAGTTCTAACTGTTGCTTCCTGGCCTGCATACAGATTTCTCAAGAGGCAGGTCAGATGATTTAGTGTTCCCATCTCTTTCAGAATTTTCCAAAGTTTATTGTGATCCACACAGTCAAAGACTTTGGCATAGTCAATAAAGCAGACATAGATTTTTTTTTTCCTGGAACTCTCTTGACTTTCCATGATCCAGCGGATGTTGGCAATTTGATCTCTGGTTCCTCTGCCTTTTCTAAAACCAGCTTGAACATCAGTGAGTTCACGGTTCACATATTGCTGAAACGTGGCTTGGAGAATTTTGAGCATTACTTTACTAGGATGTGGGATGAGTGCAATTGTGTGGTAATTTGAGAATTATTTGGCATTGACTTTCTGTGGAATTGGAATGAAAGGTGACCTTTTCCAGTATTGTGGCCACTGCTGAGTTTTTCCAAATTTGCTGACATATTGAGTGCAGCACTTTCACAGCATCATCTTTCAGGACTTGAAGCCACTCAACTGGAATTCCATCACCTCCACTAGCTTTGTTCACAGTGATGTTTTCTAAGGCCCACTTGACTTCACATTCCAAAATGTCTGACTCTAGATTACTGATCACGTCATCATGATTATCTTGGTCATGAAGATTTTTTTGTACAGTTCTTTCATGTATTCTTGCCACATCTTCTGAATATCTTCTGCTTCTGTTAGGTCCATACCATTTCTGTCTTTTATTGAGCCCATCTTTGCAAGAAATGTTCCCTTGGTATCACTAATTGTCTTGAAGAGATCTCTAGTCTTTCCCATTCTGTTCTTTTTCTCTATTTCTTGGCTTTGATCACTGAAGAAGGCTTTCTTACCTCCTCTTGCTATTCTTTGGAACTCTGCATTCAGATGCTTCTGTCTTTCTTTTTCTCACTTGCTTTTAGCTTTCTTCTTTTTCCAGCTATTGTAAGGCCCCTTCATCAGCCATTTTCTTTTCTGCATTTCTTTTCCATGGGGATTGTCTTGATCCCTGTCTCCTGTACAATGTCACAAACCTCATTCCATAATTCATCAGGCACTCTATCTATCAGATCTAGGTCCTTAAATCAGTTTCTCACTTCCACTGTATAATCATAAGGGATTAGATTTAGGTCAAACCTGAATGGTCTAGCGGTTTTTGCCTACTTTCTTCAATTTGAGTCTGAATTTGGTAATAAGGAGTTCATGATCTGAGCCACAGCTATACTCCTGGTTTTGATTTCCTTGACTGTATGGAGCTCCTCAAACTTTGGTTGCAAAAAATATAATCAATCTGATTTTGGTGTTGACCATCTGGTGATGTCCATGTGTAGAGTCTTCTCTTGTGTTTTTGGAAGAGGGTGTTTGCTATGACCAGTGCATTTTCTTGGCAAAACTCTATTTGTCTTTGCCCTGCTTCATTCTGCTTTCCAAGGCCAAATTTGTCTGTTACTCCAGGTGTTTCTTGACTTCCTACTTTAGCATTCCAGTCCCCTATAATGAAAAGGAATCTTTTTTTTTTATTAATTAAATTTATTTATTTTTAAATTACAATACTGTATTTGTTTTGCCATACATTGACAGAAATCAGCCATAGGTGAACACAATCTGCCAGTGCTGAAGCCCCCTCCCACCTCCCACCCCTCAATGGCATTGAAACATGTATACTTTCTTGTAAGAAACGAAGCGCCAATCTATGTTCAATGTAGGATGCAGGATGCATGGGGCTGATGCACAGGATGATTCACGGACATCTTTTTTTGAGTGTTAGTTCTAAAAGTTATTGTAGGTCTTCATAAAACTGTTCGAATTCAGCTTCTTCAGCATTACTTGTTGGGGCCTTCACTTGGATTACTGTGATATTGAATGGTTTGCTTTGGAGACGAAGAGAAATCATTTTGTCATTTTTGAGATTGCATCCAAGTACTGCATTTTGGGCTCTTTTGTTGACCATGATGTCTACTCCATTTATTCTGAAGGATTCCTACCCGCAGTAGTAGATATAATGGTCATCTGAGTTAAATTCACCATTCCAGTCCATGTTAGTTCGCTGATTCCTAGAATGTGGATGTTCACCCTTGCCATCTCGTTTGGCCACTTTCAATTTTCCTTGATTCATGGACCTGACATTCCAGGTTCACATGCAATTTTGCTCTTTACAGCATCAGATCTTGCTTCTATCACCAGTCACATGCACAACTGGGTATTGTTTTTGCTTTGGCTTCATCCCTTAATTTTTTTCTGGAGTTATTTCTCCACTGATTCCCAGTTTGCATATTGAACACTTAATGACCTGAGAAGTTCCTCTTTTGGTATCCTATAATTTTGCCTTTTCATACTGTTCATGGATTCCTCAAGGCAAGAATACTTGCCTTGAGAAGGAGTGGCTTGCCATTCCTTTCTCCAGTGGACCACATTCTGTCAGACCTCTCCACAATGACCCATCCATTTTGGGTTTCCCTGCAGGCATGGCTTTGTTTCATTGAGTTAGACAAGGCTGTGGTCCTAGTGTGATTATATTGATTAGTTTTCTGTGAGTATGGTTTCAGTATGTCTGGCCTCTTATGCCCTCTTGCAACACCTACCATCTTACTTGAGTTTCCCTTACCTGGGCGTGGGGTATCTCTTTACGGCTGCTCCAGCATAGTACAGCCACTGCTCCTTACCTTGGATGAGGTATATCTTCTTACTGGAGCTGTTCCTGACCTTCAACGTGGGATAGCTCCTCAAATAAAAGATATGATAACTTGGCAGCAAGTATAGACTCCACAGTGAAACCCTTAAGCTGTTCTAATCTAATGATTTTTAACTTCTTGAAAGGCTCTACATTTCTAGAAATTTTTAAGCTTCCTGATCCTCTCGCCGTTGGGATGCTGTAATCAATCACATGCATACCTGAGAAAGTCTGGATAAACCTGTCAGGCAAGTTAATAAGCTACCAGAGGGGTTTGAATTGAAACACTCCAATTACGCCCAGGAGACTTATTAACTAGAGCTCTAAGTTAATTTTCTTCAGAGAAAGGTGGTCGAGGACAGCCCTCCATTGGTAATAAAATAGTGAAAAATAGCAGGACAGGCAAGTTCTGGTTTGGGGATAAATGCTCAAGCAGGTCCAGGGGGTCCCTCGAGTCCTGACTCACCTTTGCCAGTCAGGCCTCTTCCTCATGACCTTTGTCATGGGTGGAATCTCCCTTGCTGGCTCCTGGCACTCTGGTCCGTTCTGAACAGCTCATCATTCACCTTGGAGCACTGGCTACAGAGCTTTGAGCCTCTGACTTTTTAAAGTTTCCTTGTGGTGGGCGGTTTCTGAGAAGTTTTCTTGGTCAGCTTTGCCTGAAGGTGATTATTCACTCTGACAGTTACCGTGGCCACCTGGAGAAAAGAGGAGAGTGGTAGAGAATGGCATTGGTTTGAGGAAGAGTGTGAAGGTGGATGGGAATGACAGCTTTAGGAGAAGGGGTGTGGGCAGAGAAGGGTTATGTGTCAGGCAAGGACAGGGGAGGGGCTATTCTAGGGTAGATTCAATGGGCAAGAGGTGTTTGGGTGGGATCAGCTCACCTTGACATGTTTTTGGACCTCAATTGAGAGGTATTTATCTTTTTTCTCCCAAGTAACAGGAGGAACGTGTTTCACAACTATTCTGGAGCCTTGTGGCTTCCCAGTCATCTGAGTCATTTTGCAGCCTCCCACTGGTCTGCTCCAGAGCCCCTGAGCACCCCTATATATACCCCTCCCCAGGGAGACACATCCTCATGCTTTATGTGGTCAGCAAGTCTCTTCCCCAGCCAATGATGACCCTGGGTGAGCCTTGACATCACAAAGACAAATCCTGACACCTCTAACAGAGAATGCATAGCAATTCAGATGTTTTGGTGGGAGAAATGAGGCATTTATAATTCCCCTAAAGAGGCTTCCAATCTCACCTGCTATCCTCATCTCTCTAAGTCAACACCTATGGGCCACATAACAAGGAGAATGTGTCTACTCCAAACCTTGTCTATTATATGTACTTATGACTGCAAAATGTTAAGGGAATTTAAAAAATTCTGCAAAAGATACAGCTTAAGCAGCCCCAGTTAACGTATGTTTATTTTCTTTGTTCCATGGTCTCAAAATAACTGATAATGAAGTATGAATTTCATTTCAAACTTATTTTTCCAAGTCAGAAAGATATTTTCAGTTCAGTTCAGTCCAATCGCTGAGTCTTGTCCGACTCGTTGGAACCCCATGAGTTGCAACATGCCAGGCCTCCAGGTCCATCACCAACTCCGGGAGTTCACTCAGACTCACGTCCATCGAGTTAGTGATGCCATCCAGGCATGTCATCCTCGGTCGTCCACTCCTCTTCCTGGCCCCAATCCCTCCCAGCATTAGATTCTTTTCCAGTGTGTCAACTCTTTGCATGATGTTGCCAAAGTACTAGAGTTTCTGCTTTAGCATCATTCCTTCCAAAGAAATCCCAGGGTTGATCTCCTTCAGAATGGACTGGTTGGTTCTCCTTGCAGTCCACAGGACTCTCAAGATTCTTCTCCAACACCACAGTTCAAAAGCATATGTTCTTCTATGCTCAGCCTTCTTCACAGTCCAACTCTCACATCCATGCATGACTACTGGAAAAACCATAGCCTTGACTAGACGGATATTAGTTGGCAAAGTAATGTCTCTGCTTTTGAGTATGCTATCTAGGTTGGTAATAACTTTTACTCCAAGAAGTAAGTGTCTTCTAATTTCATGGCTGCAATGACCATCTGAGTTGACTTTGGATCCTCTAAAAAATAAAGTCTGACACTGTTTCCACTGTTTCTCCATCTATTTCCCGTGGAGTGATGGGACCGGATGCCATGATCTTTGTTTTCTGAATGTTGAGCTTTACCCAACTTTTTCACTCTCTTCTTTTACTTTTATCATGAGGGTTTTGAGTTCCTCTTCAATTTCTGCCATAAGGATAGTGTTTTCTGCATATCTGAGTTTATTGATATTTCTCCTGGCAATCTTGATTTCAGCTTGTGTTTCCTCCAGTCCAGCGTTTCTCATGATGAACTCTGATATAAGTTAAATAAACAGGGTGACAATATACAGCCTTGATGTAATCCTTTTCCTATTTGGAACTAGTCTGTTGTTCCATGTCCAGTTCTAACTGTTGCTTCATGTCCTGTATACAGATTTCTCAAGATGCAGGTTAGGTGGT
>SJYE01008804.1:115378-149095 GCA_006408755.1 Eudorcas thomsonii | reverse complement strand
CTGACCCCCATCACTCCCTCCTGGAACCCACTCCTCCCACACGTCTTAGGCAGCCTGTGCGTGCCCTGCTGCGGGCACTGCCAAGCGCCAGCCCACCCTCTTTGAATGGCGCCTGCCTTCTCACTGCAAACTGTTCTCTGCAAGCACAGACAAGCAGAAAGTCTGAAGCCCCAGGACCTGGCAGGGAGCTTGACGCCTTCGCTCTCGTCTGGAGCAGCTAAGTCGCTCTGCCTGGAGAAGCCACTTCTGTCTCTGACCCAGAGTTGAGCATAGGGAATACAGCCATTATTTTGTAGTAACTTTTAAGTGGAACACAAGCTTTAAAAATACTGAGTCACTATGTTGTATGCTTGAAACTAACAAAATAGTGTAAATCACCTATAATTCAATTAAAAACCTAGGCTGAGATGTATGTATTTCACACACTATAAATTTGAGGTTATCACCTCACACCTGTCAGAATGGCCATCACCAAAAAAGAGATAACAAATACTGGTGAGGATGTGAAGAAAAAGGAACACTCTGACACTGTTGGTGGGAACGCAAACTGGTGCAGCTGCTACGGAAAGCCATGTGAAAGTGCCTCAAAACACTAAAATCAGAACCATCACATGATCCAGCAATCTCACTCCTGGGTGCACACCCAAAAATAACCCTGACTAATTTGAAAAGATACATGCACCCCTATGTCCATAGCATCATTATTCACAATAGTCAAGACATGGAAGGAACAGTGTCTGTCAACAGAGAATGAATGAAGATACTGTATGTATTTTTATGTATGTGTATATATATAAAATCTTAAAATGAAAACATAAAAAAAATACTTCCCAAAGTCAACCCTCCCCCGTCAAATAAGCTCTTTTCAGTGCTCGCGATCTCAGAAGTGCCAGCTGTAATCTCCCAGTGCCCAGGCTGCAGGTGTCAGCAGTGACGTGCTTCTGCTGAGCAGGGACTGTCAGAGGGGAGGACTTGTCTCAGCCACACCACCCTGGACACACCAGACCGCATCTCCCCTCTGAAGCTAAGCAGGGTCAGGCCGGGTTAGTAGGTGGATGAGAGAAAGGAGGACTCTTCCACGGGTCAGTGTACTTTGCCCTTATCGGAAGAGAACGCGGGGCTCTCATCATCTCTGCCGTCACCGCGAAGAGCTCAGGGACCCCCTCCTCTCTGGGACCAGGTGGGGTGCTCACCCATGGCCCAAGTCCTGCCAGCAGTGCCCAGTGACGGCCCGGGCGTTGTCTGCTCACCATCCTCGAGATCCCGGGCCCGCATCCTTCTCTCCGGCGCCCTCCTTCCAGGCGTCTCCCAGGACTCCAGTGGATGTGGCAACAACATTCACCACTCCAGCCTCACAGTCTCCAGAGTGTCTTCCCCCAGGGCCTGATTCTTAGAAGCTGACCTGCAAGAAACAGGCCAAACTCCTGCCGTCTCTCCATCTCTCCTTTGTGGCATTTAAAGCGACCAAGAGTGTCTCAACTTAGACCTGAGGTCAGAAGAACTTTTTCCCGTAAAGGGCCAGACAGTAAAAGTTCAGCTTTAGGGGCCAGAGCGGTAATCGAGGGATCACAGCGCTGGGACGTGCGGGGCGTGGAGCGGCCGTGCAGAGCGACCAGGGGATGGTCACGGTCCCTCCATCCAGCCGCCAGAAGCAGCCCGGCCCTCCTGCACCAGTGGGCGAGCGTGGCTCTGTTCCAGCAAAACTCTGCTCACAGACACTGGGATTCGCGCCTCAGTCACAAAAGACTGTTCCTTTGTTTCTTTCCCCCAGTATTTAAAAACGTGAAAGGGATCCTTAGCTCACGGGCCACCGAGAATGGGTGGCGGGAGGAGCGGCTGGCCGGCCCACCTCGGGGAATGACATCCCTCGGGTGATGTCGCAGGCCCCTCTTCCATTCCACGCCTTCCACGTGGTCTCATCCACGCACACGGCTCAGGCGGCCGCATACACGCCAATGGTTTCCAGCCTCTGCTGTGACCTGGCTCTTTCTCCTAAAGCATCACTCAGCGGGGACCCCTCAAGGTCTGGGACGTCCATGCCTGAATTCCCCCTCCTGCCGCCAGCATGCCTGCCACGCAGGGGTCCCCACTGTGAGGGGGATGCAACCGGGGAACTTGATGTCTCCCTCCCCTAAGCACGACCGGCCAGTCACCATCGACAGTCGCTTCTCCCCCTGAAAGCTCCCAAATCTGCTCGCTCTCCCCTTCCCTCGCTCCCCGACCCTGGTCTAAGCATCTCCTACCTGGGCTTCTGCAACACTCTCCCACAGCCTCTACCACTGCTTTCTCTTTTCCAATCCATTCCCCACAGCAAACAGGACCTCTTTTCTTTCCTGAAATGTTGCAAGCACAGAAAGAGTGACAACGTAGACCATGAGCAGCTACGCAGCTCTGCCAGGTAACACTGCGTCCCCCTTTGTAAAGAAATAATGGCAACAGGGTTGAAGCCACACACCCCTTGCAGTCCTGTTCTGCTCCCTCCCAAGAAGTACCCCCCATCCTCAAGTGGGTGGGTCAGCGGTTCTTAAACTGTGTTCTGCACCTGCAGCAGCAGCAGGAGCACCCAGAACTTCTGAGAAACGCAAGTTGCTGAGTCCTCGCCCTGGACTTTCCGAATCAGAAACCCTGAGGTGGAGTCCAGACATCTGTGCTCACAAAGGTGACTCAGGCACCTGCTAAAGGTTCAGAGTTTCCACGCGTGCTTTTTATTTTCACCACACAGAATTGTGCTCCTAAGTAACCACCCAGAATACACGAATGTTTCCAAGCTTTACACAAGCAGTCCTGTCCTTGTAAACGCAGGGGCCTGGTTCCAGGACTCCTGTCAACACCAACGTCTGTGGGGGCTCAAGTCCCTCCTCTGAAATGGCACAGTATCCCCGTATCAGGGATGCGGAATACATGGAGCGCTAAGAGTACAGCCTTGTAAACCTGCTTCTTTTAAAAGCCCAGCTTTACCTTTCTGAGGTTTTACCCAAGTGCATACATGAAACTCTAGTTCACTCTTGTGGACTGACTATGCAACCGCTGGTGAAGCAGTTTTGCACACACTTCCCGTGCTTGTGTGGAAGACATCCTCTCTGGTATACACAATGAAGCACAAATTTTGTCACTCTTGGGTTTAAAAACATTTGACAGTCCTCTCTGCCCTCAGGGGTTTCCCTGGTGGCTCAGACAGTAAAGAACCTGCCTGCAGTGCAGGAGACCTGGGTCGGGAAGATCCCCTGAAGAAGGGAATGGCAACCCACTCCAATATCCTTGCTGGAGAATTCCACGGACAAAGGAGGCTGGCGGCCTAGAGACCAGGGGGCTGCAAAGGGTCACACATGAGTGAGCAACGAATACTTTCACTTCCTCTGCCCTCAGGATAAAGTCCAGGTTCTTGATACCTACCCCGCAAAAGATCAGCCTCAGTGCCCCTCTCCAGACCCAGCCCTGACCCCACACTGCCGCCCCCGGCTCTCCTCATCCCTGCAGGGCCCTTTGCGGGATGCCCGTTCCTTCCTCCTCGAATGGGAGGTCGAGGACCCCTTGCTTGCTGCGTGTACCCAGGTATCCCGGCGGCTGGCGCTGGATCCCTCACTCCCCCGTCCTCACGGGCTCAGGCGCCTCCCCCCGTGTCTGCGCTCCCTCTCTTCGGGGAGCCGGCGCCCCTTCGCTCTCACTCACACCACGCGCTCCGCGGAGTGGAGCAGCCCCTCACCTCCCACCAATGCTACCCTGCACCGCCAGGGGTAGAGTCAGATCTTACAAGGTCTGAAGCTCACTTTGCTTTCTTCCCTGCCACTCAAGGCTGCCAACCTCAGGACACGTTCACACTTCGCATCTGCGCTGGACTCTCATCACTACCCCTGTAACGTTATTTCTTGTCCGCTTGACAGCCGTGCGCCTCAACAGCCTTTCAGTGATCCCGAAGTCCCCTCAAGCACTTCTGAATCCCATCTCAGAAAGGCACGCATCCAGTTCAGCTACCATTTACAGTGTCAGTCTGACACGGATTCTGTGAGCTAGATATAACTGCTATTATTCCCATTTCACAGATGATAAAAACAGAAGCAGAGTGAATTACCCAAGGTGACTGAAACTGTACACAGAGAGTCAAGCTTTCTGGCCTCAAATTAACATCCTTCCTCTAAATCCTACAGCCTCAGACAATGGACTGAACTGAATACAGCTAGGTCACTGCAAGGATTAGGGGATCCATGCTGAGACCCTGAGACTGTCCATCCACTTATTAAAGAAGTCTTTTACTCACCCCATCACCGGATTTTTTTGTTTGTTTTAAAGGCATATTTCTGGAGTAGGCTGCCCAGAGTTAAGGGATAAGGTTGTATGGCTGAGGGGATGTTCTAGCCCAGAGAAAAGCAAACTGATACCGGAAGCTACTGCCCAGCCACTGCTTAAGACACACTAGATTTCTGACAATAATATGAAAAAACTGGTAACAGGAAAAGTGGAAACTACTGCTATACACTCACAGCTTAATTTTTAAAAAAGGAAAGAGACGGCAGCGGGAGGGAGAAGCGTGAAGAAAAAGAAAAGCAATGGAACAAAATTGGTTTCTGCCATCTATAGAGTATCTTTCAGAACCAGAGAAGAAACGAATTCGTGCTCCACGATACAACTTTGGTAGCATCCCACGTTGCCAACAAAGCACAGGTACATTAGCTATTTTAAATATGCTGGATGCCTGCTTAGCCTTAAGGTTCTAAAGCAGAGATCAAGGGTGGAGAAGACGAGACCACCAAGGAACACGGCTCAACCCTGCTCTTTACAAGTGGGGGCAGCAGACGACTGCACCGGACCCAGAGCCGCCCCCGCCGGCAGGGGCAGCGCGGCGCCGACCACCCCCGCCGGAGGTGTCCGTCCCGGCGGCGTGTCCGTCGGCCCCCGTCCGGCGCTGGCGCCGGGCAGTACGCGGGCCAGCTGCCCCCGTTCTCGCCCGCAGCCCCTAGCCGCTCGCCGGCTGCACGCGCGGCTCCGGGTGCGGGCTGGCGCGGCGCCTCTGCCACCCTACCTGCGGTCCCTCCCCGGCCCGCCGCCGCCCCTACCTGCGGTCCCTCCCCGGGCCCGCCGCCGCCCCTACCTGCGGTCCCTCCCCGGGCCCGCCGCCGCCCCTACCTGCGGTCCCTCCCCCGGGCCTGGCACGCGGGCTCCTGCGCCTGCGTGGCCGGAAGCGCGCCCGGTAGGACCAGCGCCAGGCTGCGCCGCGGGCTCCGTCTCCCGCTACGCACGCGGAAACGCCGGAGGCCGGAACGCAAAGCAGGAGTCGGAGCGCACCCGGAACCAGCCCCCGCGCACTGGGCCGGCCCCTGTTCCGGCCCCTGTTCCGGCTGCTGCTCTCAAGTGCGCGAGGGCGGTGATGCGGCTGCGGGCCGGTGATGCGAGGGCGGGGCGGAAACAGTAAGGACAGGTACTCTCTGGACCCGCCCAGCGAAAAGCCTGGCTTCCAGAGGGTGGTCCTCTAACCTGGTACCAAAGCTTCACGGCTCCAGGGAACTTTCTAGAAGTGCAAATTCAGGCCTGCCTCCCAGACCAGGGATGGAGCCCAGCGCTCTGGGCTTTACAGGCCTCCGAGGATGCCCATGCTCGGCGTGCACATTTGTTAAAGTGTGGCTTCATCCTGGAAAAACCCTAGGTGAATGCAGAAAAATGCACCCCGCTGAGCTGTGCACAGGAATGCACAGAACGCACATGCGCACACACCTCAGCATCTCTCAGTGTCCTCTGTTCTTGTGTTAAGAGCCACACTTACCCACATCTGGGGTTACAACTTAATGGATTTCAGATAACTCTCTATCACTTCACAATAATTAATAAGCTGCAACGCTTACAATGCCCACGTCTAGAACTGAAAAATAATCAAACTCGCCAGATAGGTTCAATAGCAGAATGCAGATGACAGAAAAATGTCAGTGGACCTGAAGACAGATATATAGAAATGAATAGATACATAGAAATATAAATGAGCTAAGGTGACCAATAGAGAGAGAAAAAAATAGAAAAAAGAACAAAAGCCACCTGTTGGACAAGAACACTCTAATCTTCTTGCCATCAGAGTCCCACAGAAGATAATATTTGAAGGAATAATGGCTTAAAATAGCCTAAGTTTGGTGAAAAACACAAATCTACGGAGTCAAGAAGCTGAGCAAACAGAATGACCCCAAAGATCTTCATTTCCAGACACATCAACGTGAAATTACTAACACAAATAAAGATTTTGCAAGCAGAGAAAGGACATGTACCTGAACAACCATTCTAAAGACACAAGGTGGCATGACATTTCTTAAGTGCTGAAAGATTTGTAAATGCAGAATTCCATACCCTGAAAAAATATCCTTCAGGAATGAAGATGAAATAAAGACATTCTCAACTGAAGGAAAACTAAAGAGAATTTGCAATCATTGGAACTAATCTGGAAGAATAGCTGAACGAAACTTCTTCAGACAGGAGAAATTATACCGGAAGGAAACTTAAACATCAGGACTGAAAGAAAAATAGCAAAAATGGTATGTCTTGGGGTAAATGTAATAGACTACGCTTACTGAGTGAATCAAAATATGCTTGATAGTTGAATGCAAAAAGTATAAAATTATCTGATGGGGTTTTCAATGTAACTATATGTAATATGGGCTTCCCAGGTGGCTCAATGGTAATGAATCCACCTGCCAATGCTGGAGATGTAGGTTTGATCCCTGAGTTGGGAAGATACTCTGGAGAAGGAAGTGGCAACCCACTCCAGTATTCTTGCCTGAAAAATTCCATAGACACAGGAGCCTGTGCACTACATACAGTCCATGGGGTCACAAAGAGTCAGACACAACTGAGCAAGTGAGCATGCATGCATGCTTGGTCTCTCTCAAAAGTTGGGGTCCCTGAGGTCAGAGATAGTAGCATCTTACTCTGTTTTCTAGGTCCAGATTTCCTTTAATGTTAGTCCAAGCTAGTGCTGTTTACCATATGTGAAGTTAAACTTTGTTCATTCATTAATAAAGCAATAAACCCATCACACGTTGACAAAAATAACATTTTATAAAACATGTTTTCCAAAAAAACAACCAACCAGGAAAATGGCGTTGCTTTACATTTTTGTGAATCTCTTTCGTCGGACTTAATAGAAGATACACGGATTCTCCTATCTGGTGCTATATTCAATCTGGTGCAATGTGACGTTTGGGGTTAAAGTACATGAAGAAAATTCACTCATACACACATACATAGTCGGAAAGGCAGTATTTCCATAGTCTTTTATGAAGCTGTATGTATCTTTGATACTACACCAAAATTTGACAAGTGGTAGTTTCTCAAAGGTTAGTTGCAGTGTGGAAATCTGCAACCTTATCAATGTACCTTTTGTGTTACAGCTTGTAATATGAATGGATTGTTTATACATGTGCAATATCATAGATGGGTTACTGGAAAATGTTGGGTCTTTCTAGCTGTATGGACTCACCAATTGTTGACACGTTTCACTGTTCATTCTTGACTCAACAATGAATTAATTCATTAATATCACTGATTTCATCAGAAGGGTCTGTAGGTACTGGAAAGCTGTCAGGCTCACTTTGGTAGATTACAATTTTCCCTTGAAAGCACAAATTTTATGATTGGCAGCAAACAGTTGTTCAGGTACAAACGGTGTAGCAAGAAGAGTGGCCTGTTTGGGGCCACAACAAATGTTTTTCTTCAAGAGAACCAAAAAATATACCTTAAGCATGCTTCCATTCAGTCACAGAAAATACTGAGAAGACAGGAGTATTGTGAATAAAGTATGTAATCACTGATGCATCAAGTACATTGCTCAGTGAGTGCAGGCAGTGAAGAATGACGACTTAGTGCCGCCGCCTTGACGTAAGTTAAGGCGCCAGCAGTGTAGATGGCAACACAGTCCAATGGTTAGGACTTGGTACTTTCACTTCTGTGGCCAGGTGTAATCCTTGGTTGGGGAACTAATATCATACAAACTGACCCTTGGCCAGAAACAAAAGAAATTATTTTAAAAATATAGTTATCTTCTGAATTCTAAAGGTGACTGTTCTTTTTGGTTCTTTTGGTTGTGCCTTGCGGCTTGTAGGATCTTAGTTCCCTAACCAAGGATTGAACTCAGGCCCCGTTGAGTGAAAGCACCAAGTCCTAACCACTGGACCACCAAGGAATTCCCTGGTCTACACTATATAATTTCTTTAGTTTTAGTTTGGTGCTTTCAACACTGATCAAATATTCTTTATTGGTGAGGTGAGATTTAACTGTGTGCAGCTACAGAGAACTTGCTTATTCAACTTTCAGCTCCTTTCTAGTGTATCTCCTGAACTGTGGAGACTGCCTTCCCCAGATTCCTTTGCAATTATGGGTGCTGGGTACCCTTTAGGTTCTTTCCAATCAGATGCACTAAAGGGAGCCTTCACTCTGGAGCTGCGTCCGTGGGAAGGGAAGCAGGTGAGCTATGTGGAACGTGGCAGGGGTGGACACGGAGCTGGCACCCTCACCCAGCAGTTCCGGATCCCAGCCCAGGTACAGCAATGTGACGGTCCAGCTGTGCAGGGGCGTGCTGCGATATTATTTATGGAAGACTGGGTGATTATTCTGTGAGCTATCTATATACCTCAATAAACCCTATGAGTTTAAACCACCTTGAGTGAATTTTGTTGCTTGTAGTTGAGAACTGACCACTTCCCATTTTAATTACATCTCTTTTAACACAGTCATGTTTCTGGTGTCTTCAGTTTTATAGCAACGTATTCTCTGCTTTTCTAAGCTGAGACAATGTCCCTTGTATGCAGTTAAATGCTATTTGAAAAAATCAAACTACTACGGCATTGTTTTAGGATACATCTGTCATTTTATTACAAAACCATTCTTTTGGCATTAGTTGGTTACAGTGAGAGCACGATGCTGTGAGTGCAGCAGAGCAGCTCTGCTCTGACAACTGCATTCCCCACTTTCCGAACCTGAAGGTAAGCTGCTTATATCCTTTACATACCTGCAAACGGTAACGCTGCAGATCCTGACACACAAACCACTTAGGGAGGAGTTGATGCTAAGGGGTTAGAGTAAATGTGGGTAAGACTACAAAATTTCCTTTATGGGACTTTCTGTTTCCTCTCCCTCCCCCAAATTCTCTGCTTAAAAAAAAAAATCAAGTTACTTGGAACTAGTCTGAACAGCAGCAGCACCCAAGGAGCATCACACTTAGTTCCTGTTAAAAAGCAGTGCCTGTGCCTCGTGCGCTTTACACCGCAGGCAAAGGGAGCCATCGCGCTAGTTTTTAGCTCCTTCATTAGAGTCTCTTAAAAAAATAAAAGCATCCCATCATGTTTGTCGAGATGGTGTTATTGCTGTACGTTTGTAGGCGGGTCACTTTCTGTGCTGTGTTTGCTTTGAAGAGATCTTCCAATATATCTCCAATATTCCTTTCTTATAGTGTCCTTTTCTTTAGCTAAGACTTCACATAACTAAAAATGAAAAACAAAAATTCATTAAAGGGAATGTGTAATTCAGTCCCTAGGGCAAACAGGGATTCTGGGCTAATACAGCTTAATCCAGGTCATGATCAAATGAAACAGACCATAGACCACGTGCGCTAGTGACGTGGGTGTAACCTCGAACAGCAGAAGAGCCCTGCACCGAGTTCTGAGTAACCGTATTTTGAAAAGGGCACGCGTACTGGGGCACTGAGATTCCAGAAGAAAAGTGCCGCGTTCTGCCAGCTTACCTCTAACGCTTTATTAAGAATGTCCTCCTTGTTGTCACATTGGTTTTCTAGCATGTCTTCATAGATATCCACGAGAAAGGCAATTAGGTAGGGAGAGCTATGACTTGGTTGTAAGTCAAGTAATTGATTTAACAGATTGGGATATTTGGAAAGACCACGATCCTGCAAAATCCTAAAAAATAAAGAAAACTATTCTCAATTTTGAGAAGGAAGAACAAGAATAGTAGAAAGATTAAGAGAAAATGAGCTCTATAATATAAGCAAGAAAAGTATTTTGGGTGAGGTTGAAATGAAATGAAAAAATTTTTAATTTTTATTAGAGTACAGTTGATTTACAATGTTGTATTTCTGCTATACAGCAAAGTGAATCAGTTATATATACACACATATCCATTCATTTTTAGATTCTTTCCTCATAGGTAATTAAAAGTATTAGCAGGGCTCTAAAATGAAATTTTTAAATTAAATCTGAGCTTTATGATGGATAATTAAGAGCAGAGTAAAATTAGCTAAAAGGAATAATGAAGTTTAAAGATAATCATTTATAACTCAAACTGTAACATACAAAACTAAAAGAAAAAAAAAAACAAAACCATCTTAAAATTTAAAAGTGAGGAAAAAAAGACAGGAGATGTCTCTGCTTCTTCAGATGGTTAATCATCCCTTTAGCTCTCCAGTCATTACAGAGCCCAGCCTCTGACAGATGTCCAAATGCGACTGAGCTCCACACTGTGTTCTTTGGGCCTAGTTCCCTTGCAGACCTTTAAGTTCAACAAAGGGCCTGGTGAGTCAGTGGCCAGGCGAGAGAGAGCATGCTGATTTAAGGAGATGTGTTACAGGAGATCTCCAGAAATGGCAACAGAAAGAGTGGGTATGCATCTATGTAATCTGCTTATAAATGATGTATCTCATGTTCCTGTGATCCTGAGCTGAACAGAAACTGGTGTGTGTATTCCATTCTGTGACATAAAGACACAGGATTCATCGATACAGTTAAAATGGTACTATTGTTTACTCATGGACTACTCTCAAAACTGTGCTGGGATGTGCTTGAGAGGTAAAGAAAAGGGCAGAGGGCACTGTTCCTGGGTGCTGTCACAACACTCTTACCTTCTTAGAGACAGAGAACTGGAGAATTCTTTAGTATCCTTCTGGATTCTGATTATGGAACCCATTTTATGATCTCTCATATTAGGAGGTTAAAAAATAAAAGCAAAAAAAACCTCTTACCCTTTCAAATAATTCCACGCACTTTCATTATGTGGCACTAGTTTGATCATTTCCAGAGTGTACCTGTAAGGAAAAGGTCACAAACGTGTATTACTTTAAAAGAGCAGTGACAATAGTGAGGAACAGCTGCCTCACAACCGGGCTGTATGCTTCCACGGACCTCTCCTGGTGGACCTGGGACCTCCGTCGGTTATTGTATCTAAATTAGAGACTCCCTGAGGCTACAGTGGTCAATGCTTATTTACTAGTAATATTAAGGCTCAATTTACAAATGGAAAAGAAGTTAATGTGGGAGATTTCCTTTCACTTAGGCATTCCCTATGAAGGAAATGTCAGCAAAACAAGGAGACTTTCCTTTTTTCGCTAAAGCAAACTTGGGGAAAAAATCTTGTCTAAGATCTACTTATGCCAGAAAAATCATTACTCACTGAGAAAGGAGAACTAAATAATCTTCAAAGCTATAATAAAAAAATAGACAAGAAGATTATATAGTCAATTTCAAAACAAGATTACTGGTAAACTATAATGTGGTTCCCATTCCAAATGGCCACTCCCTACTTTTCTCTTCCCCTAAACAAGATTATTAATTTAAATCCAATTAGACAAAATTCCAAGGGAGTTACAGAACTCTGCTTCATTACACACTTGCTCAAATGAGTAAGTCACTGACTAAAGTTTAGTAATCTTAGTTTTACTACGGTGTGGTTTTAATATTTTTTCACAGAAAGTAATAAACTCATTCATCATTATGAAAATTATACAGAAATCTGGAGAAGAGAATTAATGTAAGACACATGGATTGTAGATTCTGCGTGTGTGTGTTAATTTAAATCACCAGACCCGGCTCCTTACAACAGGTAAAATTAGTGCCAGTTTCCCTGTTTCAAGCAGAATAAGGGCAAGGGAGAGGCAGATGTACCATAAAATCAGCTCTTCCTAGGAGCTGCTCAAACAAATTTCACCATTACAATATGACTATGATCTCATCAGGCTATAAAAACAATAAACTTTTTCATATTTCAGACAGACAATGAGATAAAGCAAAGACAGAAAAGAGGGTTATGGATAGACTATAGAAATTCATGTCAATTCAGAACTTTGGAGATCTTCTGATGGGATTTTGTATGCTAGAGCATTTTTCAGCTGGGGGTGATGGGGCTTAGGATGGGGTTTACTACTGAGATCCAGGGCATCAAGGCAGAGAACGCGGCCACACAGTGCAGAATGCAGACAGTGCAGACGCACTGGGCCCCAAACCCTGCACTAGAGTCAGTAACAGAGCATCAGGGACTGGTATCTAGCGTTTAATGAGACAGTTTTAAAAAAAGCTCCTCAGACACTATGAAATATGACTTCTCCTCAATCTACAGTACCAATAATATTTCAATAAACTTAAGACACTAAAAGTAAAGGTTTCCTATACACAGTATTACTTGTATATTTATCATTATAGGTTTCATCCAACTATCCTGCCCTATTCGTTCCATGAGGGTAGGATTGGGGCAGTCTTCATCTATGCTGTATCCTGATGCGTGAGACATGCAGGCACACAAATATTCTTTTAAGGAGTGAACAAGTGAAGACTACTAACTGGACTTCTCTCTCCAATATAGCACGATCATTGTAGCCCGTAGTGTTAGAAATTACGAAATATCTTTGGTTCCAGACAGAGTTATTTCTCACATCCTCTTTGAGAAGTTGGTCTACATACTGCAGCTCATTATCCCAAAGTTTAAATTCCTAAAAGAACATAAAAAAATAAAACATTCAATTAGGAATGTCTTATTATTTATAGACAATGAAAAGAAATAAATAAGGACTTTTCCTGTTAGCGAAGTGGATAGGAATCCACCTGTCAGTGCAGGGGACATGGGTTTGATCCCGGGTCCGGGAAGATTCCACATGCCACGAAGCAACTTATTAGCCTGTGCTCTAAAGCATGCAAGCCACCACTGCTGAGCCTGCGTGCTGCAACTACTGAAGCCCCTGAGCCTGGGGTCCGCAATGAGAAGACTGCACACGAGGAAGACTAGCCCCTGCTCACTGCAATGAGAGAAACGCCCTATGCAGCAACAAAGAGCCAGTGCAGCCATAAATAAATAATCAAAAAAAAATTCTTTCTAACAGAAATAAAACTTTAACAAAGTTAAGCAGGTGGAACTGAAGACACGAACTCATTACGTATTTGGAGGGGAGTGATGCTGCAGGCCAAGGAGATGGAGGGGAAGGAAAAGTCATCAAAGACAGGGGCATGGGGGACTTCTGCTGGTCGGGGGGTTAAGACTCTGCCTTCCACTGCAGGGGCACAGGTTTGATCCTTGGTCTGGGAACTGAGACCCTGTGTGCTTCGTGGCGCAGCCACAGAGAAAGACAGGAAGGGTCATGAGGAATGAGAAACTAGGGAGGAAGAGCCAGCAGCCAAAGTGGCTGTAATCCAGCACCATCTTGTGGAAAACGATCTAGATGCCAAGAAGGATGCTTTAACTGCTGGACCCAACTTTTAGAATTATTATAAAATTAAATCCAAAGGGAAAAAAAGTCTATCTAACTAAGTGCTTATGTACTGCTTTTTGGTTTGCTTCCTGTTTCGGCTGTGTGGCTCTTAGCTGTGGCACACAGGAACTCTGGCTGGGGCATGTGGGGTCTACTTCCCTAACCAGGGACTGAATCCAGAGCCCCTGCCTTGGGAGAGCGGAGTCTCAGCCACTGGACCACGAAGGAAGTCCTTATGCATTCTTTAAGGTGAAAATGTAGAAGAAAAAGCCAGACTCAGTAATAAGACAATGATTACCCATACTACTGTATATTAACTTTATGTGATTTGATATTATTACATACATTAAGTAAAAGGAAGTATTCAAAAATGCACATATATGGTAAAATTATATTGAAATACATGTAGATAAATATACACAATTGGATTTAGATATAAATTTTTACGTTACAAAGCTGTTTTAATTTTAAAAATTATGTAGAGAAGAGAACTAACAAAGACAACTTGAAAATTTTTGGTGAAATACTCTTGGTATAATAAATAGTGCAGAAAGCAGCAATCACTGGAAAAAATTCACAAGACACAACACTCCAATTGTTTGATGGAACAAATAAAAATGCCTAGGGTGGGAGTTGTAACTATTTTCTTCTATTCAGGATTTAGCATAAAATTTTAACAAGTAGGCAGAAATACTCAAGTTACTGTAAAATCAGATTACAAGGTTTATGTATGCAATACCTTAATACATAAAATGTCCTTGTTAATGAAAATAACACAGCTGTATTAAAACTTTACTGCCGGCAAAGATTGAAGGCAGGAGGAGAAGAGGACAGCAGAGGATGAGACGGCCGGATGGCATCACTGACTCGATGGAGATGAGTCTGGGCAAGCTCTGGGAGCTGGTGAAGCACAGGGAAGCCTGGCGTGCTGCAGAGTCAGATATGACTGAGCGACTAAACTGAACTGGTCAAAAATTTACAACTACTTTTTCTATTCAATTTGCTAGCAAATATAATATGTGATATAAACTCAATCAAAAACTATTAAAAAGTCACTATTATTATTCTTTAATGTGAAGTTACTCATCAACATATCCCAATAGATCGTGAAACTTTAACCAACATGAAGGATGTCAGGTTTAATTAAGTATCTTGATAGTTCTTAATCATCTTAATCATTACTGTGTGTAATGATCTATATGTGTTTCAGTTTAACTATACTTATAATCTGATAGTAATTTAAGTTGTTAAAAAAATAAAAATGTGAATAACACTGTAATAAGACGACGATACCTGAATAACCCACTGTCGGTGTTGCCAGGCATGGTAATTCTTTGCATCCTGAGTAAGAATATCTGCAATAAACTCAAGCTCCTGTGATGGATCTCTCAGCCATTCCACCAGCACTCGCCTATGATGCCTGAATTCAACAGAAAGAAGTTTTATGTGAATTTACCCCAAAACCAAAGTATCAGCTGCATGTGTTATACTAGGTGATGTGGAGGGACATGCAAGAAACTGAAATTCACCTCTAATTCTCAAGACTCTACTGGGAAGAAAAGGTACCACAGGAGAAACTCTAAGAGAAAAAATTTCAGAACCCTGAATAACAGCTGAGAAGCAAAAACAGTGATTTTCATGTAAAATAAATCCAGGTACCAAGGGCTTAAAAGGTTTAAATGCAGCTAAATCTGGAAGAACAGTAATCTCTCAACAACCACAATATCCTGTGAAAGAATTTTCACCATGCCCAGATGTCACAACCTGACTATAGGAAGCATGATCCTGTCTCATTAAGTATGGAAGCCCCTCTGTGTACCAGTGGGCTGCCGGCTTTCCTTAAGGCCGAACGGCCACCATTCGAGCAACTGCTTCTCTCACCAGCTCATGGGCAGAACAGCATCCACGTCTCCTCTGGCAAGCAGCTGTGACAGGCTGGCCAGAAGAGGAGTTTTTGTACTAGGAAAATACTTTAAGAGTTCTCTGTTGGGTTCTATTTGTATAATTTCTTTTAGCTGAAATATTTATAAAAATCTATCAGTGAAAATGTTCCAAAATTTACTGTGGTAATGGCTGGACGTACATACCCCTTAAATGGGTAAACAGTATGATACGTAAATTTTATCTCAATGAAGCTATTTTTAAAAAACCATTAATATTCATTATATTAAAATGGGCAGGGGTGATGGAGAAAACAGCTAATGAAAGATTTAATGCTTAATGGATGACCTACTCCACATGCATGGAAAATTTAAAACTTCATCTTAGACAATATTAAGAAGGTAAGATTCTACCAAAAGGAAGATCCCAGAGGGAAAGGTTTTTAAAGATATTAATTAAATACAGGGGTTGATCTTACAGTGCTGGGAGCCAGCACGGGAGATCCTACCCATGACAAAGTCATGTGGAGAGGCCTGATGGGCAAGGCGAGTCAGGTCTCAAGGGGTGCTCTGTCTGAGCATCTACCCCAAAACCAAAACCTGTCTGTTTACTGTCTGCTGTATTATACTCTTCTGACATTACCACCTTTTCTCTGGAAAGAGTTAACTCAGAGCTCCAGTTAACAGTTTCCTGCATATAAAAAGAATGTCTCGGTTTAAACCCCTTTGATGGCTTTCTAGCTTACCTGACCAGTCTGCCCGGACTTTACAGTCTGCCCGGACTTTAACTTCTGCATTGTTTACAGCCCCCAACCATGAGAGGCACCGAAGCTTAAAACACCTTAAAGATACAGAGCCTTTTTAGAGCTAAGAATTAGTTTGGTGAAGGGTTCCATTGTTGAGTTAATGTTTGCCGCCAGGCCTCTATATCCTTTATCTTTTAGGCACCTGGGAGGATATTAATCAATGTAAACAGGATGCAGAAATAGGAATATAGTAGTTTTGATGTTAGCAATACTAGACTTTTGAGTTAATTTTCTCTTTGTTATAAATCACTACACTCCACTTTCTTGTTATAAAATGTTGTATCCTTGCTATGTAAGAAGGTAACTTTATTCAGTGCTTTCTGAGAGTGGCACCAGACTGGGAAGAACAACACTATTACCCTTATTAGAAAAGGGCCATAAAGTGTTAACTGGCCTTCTGGCCAGAAGATGATGTAAATCACCTAAGACTTGTGTATACACTAGGTATGCAGAGAAAAAGCCTGGTCTCGATAAGAGTCAGGCCTGCTGATGCTGCATAATTTTGTATTATCCATTGATCTCTATGTAAAATCAAGAGTATATAAGGCCTTTGCAGACAATAGAGGATGGGCCAGTCACTGGACTGGTTTCCCCCGTGTCTTTTCTTACTCTATTTTCTGGCTGAATTCCCATCCAGGGTGTGGAGCCTCGCCATGTCTACTTACTTGCCCTGGCTTTTAAGATCCACACGAGAGGGAGCCCAAGGCGGGGCACCCCCCACTCTTCAAGAAGACACCGGTGGCCTAACGTAGATGGTGCAAGTTCCTTGTCTTGGAACTTCATTGGTTTTCCACATAAACCAAGATATTCAGCCTCTTTCCTCCACTAAATTTCCCACTACACTATTCTTTCCTAATCTCTCTTTATATTTCTAAATAAATAAGTTTTTCCTTGCCACACCGTCCCCGCTTTGAATTACCCTGGATCCATCGGGGCTGGACCCCAGCATTACAGTGTAATAAAAAGTGCAATTAACTGGCATACATAATTTGAATTACTTGTACTATCCTAGTTATAACAAGAACTAGTGGAGTGGGGAATTTAAAACGCACTGCAGGACTTCCCTGGTTTTAGAGCAGGTAAGAATCCGCTTGCCAATGCAGGGGACACAGGGCTGACCCCTGGCCTGGGAAGATCCCACATGCCGTGGAGGAACTAAGCCTATGAGCCAACTACTGGGTCTGTGCTCTAGAATCCAGGGACTCCAACTACTGAGCCCACCTGCCCGAGAGTCTGCACTGGGCAACGAGAGAAGCCACTGCTCTGAGGCGCCTGCCCAGGGCAGTGAAGAGCAGCCCTGGCCCGCCACACTACAGGAAGGCCGCGCGCAGCAGGGAGATCCATGCAGTCAGAAACAGGCAAATACAGATTTTAAAAACTGAACTCAGAAAATTAAAAAACAGAATGTACTGCAGTTAAGAACTCCTGGGTTTCCAACAGCACTGCTCTGGGCAGCTCTGTATTTTGTTTTTCATAATGATAGATGGTAATGTGTTAATGACAGAGTCTGCAGTATCCAGAGAAGGCAGCTATTTTTCTTCAGCAAAAACTAGATGCAGTCAAATGCTGAGAAAGCTTGTGATGTTTGGACACTTTTTTTTTTAAGATAAAATAGTACATAGTTTATACATCTCTTCAGGCAATTTTCTGGATTTTTTTTTTTTTTTTGGCCATGCTGTATGGTTGTGCAACCTCAGTTCTCTGACTAGGGATTGAATCCAGGCCATGGCCGCGAAAGCCCCACTAGACCCACTAGGCCACCAGGGCACTCCCGTTTGGACTTCTACAGCTTTTATATAAAAACACCTTATTCCGAAGGATATAGTAACTTTTAAAAGAGGGACTGAAAACTGTCTAGTCACTTTTCTACTAAAATAACTTTTATAATGCAGTTTCTCAGGAATATAACCATCATCTATTCAGAAAGAAAGAAGTGACAGAACCAAAAAAGTTGTTTAAAATTCTACAGATGGAAATCTGCAATAGCTATCACTTCCATGCCTTGCCAAATGCTATTACTGCCTCTCACATCTATTATGTTGTAACTATTTGAGAAGATAAGTATCTATTTAGGGTTCATACTCCTTCTTAAGGACAGTATTTGATTATGCAGATAGTCATTACCCAACTGGGCCAGAGAGCAGTCCCCTCCGCACACGGGTCTGCAGCTGGGAGCCGTTCCTTCTCCAAAGGCTAACCTGTGCGCTGGGTCCCTTCCCAACTCCAAGCGAGCCCTGACTACGTTCCCTTTTTCTCGCCTTTTCCCTTTCATTAACACTTTTTCCCACATCATGAAGTCTTTGCCACTTTGGGAAAATAAAACCCAAAAGACACAGCCTGGCCAGCTGCTTGCTCTGTCTCTTTTCCCAACAGCCACCTGTGCCCCCGCTAGGTGCTGGGCCTGTTTCCTCTTCCTGCCTCCGCCACCCTCCCCAACACCTCACCGCCGCCCGGCTGCCTACCCCACCCTGGCGAGGGACTGCTCGCCGACAACTGCTTGTGGAACAAACCCACGGGCTGTCTCCACCTCCTGCTCTCCTGGACCTCTCAGCAGGAGCGGATATGCTCATCTACTCCTTTCTTCCTGAAACTCCCTTCTCTTGGTTTCTGTGAGCACCCTAACTTCCGGCTTCCTTCCTCAGTCATCCTGAGCACTTCTCTGCCTCTCGAACACCGATGCTCACCCGTGTTCTGTCCCCAGCCTCCTCTAATTCTCCCAGAGCATCCTCATCCGGAGCTGTGACTTCAACCACAGGAGAACATGGTTCAACCATTCGCTGGGCAGCTTTAGCCAGGTTTTCTATAAGCACATCAAAGCCCACTTGTCCAATCCTGAATCTACCCTTCTTTTCCAGAAACATGCTGCTGTTTTTCCCCCCAAATTCCCCAAGTGGCTGGCACCACCATTCACCCAGTGGTCAAGCCAAAATACAGACATCACTTCTTTGCCGCTCCCCTGAGAAGTTAACTTCAAAACCTGTTGCTTCTGTCTCCAAAGCCTCTCTCACATGTATCCCTCTACCTCCCTGGTCCTACCACACTCTCTCCCGTAACCCCCACATGGCAACGGCCCGCCAGGACCCTGGGCCTACTCTGCTATCCTCCACTTGTCAGCAGAGTAAACCCCCTGAGACACACACCTAATCACATTACTTCCTACATTAAGATGTGTCAGAAGCTCTCCACTGTGGCTAAGGTCAAGTCCAAACCCTTGTCAATGTCCCTGAGCCTCTTTATGCTCCTATTGCAAGACTCCCCAAAGGCCCACCAGCCACATGGAACCACACGCAGCTCCTTGAGCGCATCACGCCCTTTCATGTTTCTCCCCAGAGTTCTCTCTTGGCCTCAGCGGTCTTTCCTTTCAGAAATCATCCTCAATTCCAGGCATCCAGACGGGGTAGTGTCAGTCACTGTACTGGGAAGCACCGAGTGGTGGTGGCCCTGAGGAAGGCAGCCAGTGGCGCGGAGTGGGGACTGCCCCAGCAGCGTCACGGGCCACTCCTCCTGCACCAGGACCTGGCAGCCGGCGACCCCCACCACAGCTGCCTCCCTGCATGCTCCCTGCATGCGGGCCCACTAAACGCTGGGAACTGTCCAGACTCTGCCTTTCTCTCCTATTCGTTCTCTGTCCTGCTGCTCCAAACTTCTCTCCTCCCTCCTTAATAAAACACATACTCTTGTCTAAGTCAGGAGCTTCATTTTTAGAACACACATTGTAAGAGCCCTACTATCATACTTTCCACACTGCTCTGCAAAATAACTGGTTTCACTATCTGCTTTCCTTTTCAGATTTTCATTCATCTTTGTATCTCCAGCATCAATGAAAAAATTTTTAATAAACAAATGAACAAAAGACCAAATACCAGGGACTCATTTTGTAACACACTGAATAGAAAACTGAACAGAAAACTGAAAAGATTTTCTGCTCAAATTTTCTCCTGATTCTAGCAGGATTACAGTTAATGTCAAAGGCTTAAATCATGGCAGCAAACATCTGAGTGTCAACTGTGGGTCAAGTGCCATTTCACACACTACACAAAAAGTCACCTCAGTTCTCCTAACAACATGTAAGACAGGTGGCATGAGCTCCAGTGCAGGGGCTATGATCACAAATGAAGGACAATGCCTCATGGTCCGTCACCCATGGGCAGGCGCCAACTGACTGGCACAGCAACTCATCTCCTTCTTGTGTTCATCTTACCACACTTGATAGTTTTTGGGCTGTTCCTCAATTATTGCCGAGATGTAGTTCATTTCCTCATGTAGATCTTTCTGGAGCGACTTTAAGAGAACTCTCCGGAAATGCCTATAGCAAATAATAAGTATCCATAGTGTCATTACTCCATGTACATGGCCAGGCACAGACAGCATCAGATGAAGCCAGAAGACAACAACACAGACACATTTCTGCTAAGTATTCTATGTAACCAGCAAGGCAGGGATTTAACTGCTTGTGGTTGTCCAAACTTGTACAACTGGTGACTGGAAGAATCAAGAATTTTGAAGTAAAAATAGTGAAATGCAACAAGTGTGAGACAGAAGAAAAGACAACCAATCAGTGATTATTTTCAGGTAATACTTTGGTTACTAGTTTCTACTGCACAAGAATCAAAAACTTCTCTTGCCTCACATGGTATAACTTGCTCATTTAGATACATTATTCATATAATACACAAATTTCATTATAAATATTACCAAGTTTTTTACTTTTAAAACCATCATAATAATGCTACTTACAACTGAAACAAGTTTCTCTTCAATATCTTCATAGGTAAAGTCAAACCATTAAATAACACCTTTTCTCTAAAGACATAATTAGTTCTGGTCTTTTTTTACTTCAAAATCTCAAAATATTTCAACTCAATATATAAGAAGGGACAAAAAAACTATTTTAAGTTACCTTTTAAAATGAAATGCTAAATAGAAGAAATGACAGCATTTCTATTATAATTTTAAAAATTAGGTTTCACAGAACACATACATATTCAGTTTGGTTTATAAGGTAATTTCAGGTGTACTGTTTTTAAGAAAAAAGCAAATAAGTTTAGGGATTTTAAATAAATTCTAATTTGCTCTGAGCTGTATACAGTAAAGAATTTCTTATAAGCTAAGAAGTGTGTATTAGAGACACAAAGTGATGGAAGATGACACTAATAGTTCCAGACAAACTTCACCCTCTAATAAGATCCTACTAAAATGACAGTGAAGAAAAAGCATGCATCCACAGGGATGAGGGGATACCACAGCAACTGCAAGAGATCAATAAACTACGGAAAATGGCAAACTGACAGTTTTGAGTGACTTATAAAAACACCAAGTTCTCCTGAGGCAACTCTGGATGGGCTTCTGGTCACCTAAAAGATCAGCCTTGATTTAGAAGCTTAGAATGTTCAGCCCCGCCTCCCATCCTCCAGAGAGTTCATAAACGATCATGCTCACATGAGGAAGCTGCCATCAAACCCCAGCAGGAGGGGTCCAGAGAGCTTCCACCTGGGTGAACACGTCCATGCACCAGGGGGTGACACACCCCCACTCTGCAGGGACGGAAGTTCCTGTGCTCAGGACCCCACCCCCCACCCCCCACCTTATTGTATGGACTTCTTCCCCTGGCTGAGTGTCTCCATCTTTTATCAGACCCTTTAATCAACTGGTGAACCTAAGTGTTTCCCTGACTTCTGTGAGCTGCTTTCAAATATCAGTCGGCCCCAGGAGTGGATGCTGGAGCCTCTGATTTACAGCCCACCAGGCAGAGGCACAGGATTTGCGATTGGCCCCAGGTGGGGATAGCTTGTGGAGCAGAGCCCTTAACCTGCGGAATCCAACATTACCTCCAAGCGGATGGCATTACAGTTAAGTTAAATTACAGGAAAGCTGTGGGCTGTCATAGAGAACCGCCTGGTAGGGGAAAATCCCACATACACTTGGGGACCAGAAGTGAAATGCACTATGCACAAGTGAAGAAAACATACAGGAGAAGGAGGACTGGGGTTTTCCTAAAAAACCTCGACAACAGACAAGTGGCTTTATTTTCTGGAAAAATCGGAAGCAGAAAGAAATAGACACAACGAAAAGCAGGGTGGGGTAAAGGCTGGAAACAAGGAAATTTAAATCAGTAACACAAATAACAGGCCAGAAACCCCATCCTACCTGACTTCCCTGCCAGAACTGACCCCCAGAACTAGGGAGCCAACCAGACACTCCTTCGACAGCTCTTCTTCAAAATCACAAACCAGCCAAGAGAAAAGACCCAGAAATGCTGACATACGAAGATTTCACACAGAACAGCCACACCTCCACTAACTCCACAGTGAAGCCATCTCTGTGACCAGTCCTGCAACATGCAGATTCCAAAGCAGGTTTTTCCTGCTTCCACTGTAGGTGTGAAAGGAGAGCCAAGAACTACCAGTCATTTGAGAAAAATGTGTACATGGAAGAAAGAGACTAAAACAAACAGAAAAATGAAAATATATCCCATTCATGAAATTAAAAAAAAAAAAAGCTATGAAAAAGGACTACCCAGAGAACAAAAAAAGAGCTTTTGTAAAATAAAAATGAGTGCAGGGACTTCCCTGGTGGTTCAGTGACTAAGACTCTATGCTCCCAATGCAGGGGGCATGGGTTTGATCCCTGGCCAGAGAACTAGAGCTGACATTCTGCAGCTAAGACCCAGTGCAGCCGAATAAATAAATACTTGTTAGAAAAAAAAAAAAAAAAAGAGTGCAGACCAAAGAGTTAGAAGATAAAGTTGGGGAAGTATCTCAAAAGCAGATAAAAAAAAGAGTTGAAAATAAGAAGAGACAAGTCTCAGAACTACAACATGCAACTAAAAGAAAGAACAGAGGAAAGAAGTAATTATCAAAAGAATATAAAAAAACTCCACCCTCAAAGTTAAAGAAAAGGTTAAAATGAAGGAACAGTAATCTTCTCAATAGAGGCTGAAGGAAAGAGAAGGACAGTTTTGAAAACTTGAAGGAAAATTATTTCCAATCTTGAATTCTATTAGTAAAGCTGAGAAGGGACTAAAGACACTCTAACACATAAAAAAAAAAATCTCAGTAACAATTTCCCATACACCCTTTTATAAGTTTTCCTCTATTCGAGGATCTCATCTATAAAATGAGAGAGTAAATCAGGAAAGGGACAGGTATGGGATCTCAAAGACAGGGATGAGACACAGGGAAGAACTTCAAGCCTGACATGCGAGGCCCAAATCCATGGAGAAGAGAGCTGAAGGGTCCCCACTGAGCTCAACAGGAATGAGACACTCGACAGGAGCAGAGTTTGGAAGACAAGTTATTCACTGGTAAAGAGAAAACAAACTGTGATGGAGACAGAATAGGAGATGGAATTCTGTGTCTTCCACAGCAAGACTAATGTTTAAAATGAAAAAATTAAAAACCACCAAGTATGTTATTTATAGAGGAGATTTTAAGGAAAAACACCGAGGAGTTGTTACTTCAGGGAATGGGACCATGTAGTGAGAAAGAATGGGACAGAGACTGCTATTTTTCATTCAATGTGACCTTTAAACTCACATGTAACTTATTATTTTGATAAAAATTAAAGTTAAAAAAAGCCATCCAAATGAAAACCTCAGCCATTCAGACAGGGCATAGTGGTGATGCGTCTTACCACACTGTGTAGTTGGCTGCATTTAACTCAATGGCATCTCTGGTTAATTTAAAAGCCCGCTCACTTCTCTCATCGCGCTGCAGGACAGCCCGGAAATAATCATAGACGTCCTGAACTAAAAATGGAGCACACAACTGCATTAGGACGGTCTTTCTTGCTTAAAACGACCACTATAGTACAAAATGTTGTTTGTTATCTATGTCTAGGAGGAATATATCTTATTGCATGTATACAATTTACAACAATAAGCTAAAGAAAGCAAACCCAGCGATGGGACTGACAACCTGGGAATTTGTCACAGCCACAATGCACGTGACCGAGCTTACTGCACTTTCGGGGCCGATGCCAGACTCCAGATTCCCCAATGATGTTGTGTATTAAGGAAAAACTAAGCATGTATATACTCAAATATTCCCTTGCCTATTTTTTTCACATTTTATTTTGATCAGTTTCTTAAACTGAAAAAGGAATCCACACTATGACAGAAAACTCAAACAGTACAAAAAGTTCACACTAAGCTTCCATTCCACTCAATTTCCAGTCCTTCTGCTGAGAAGCAATTGCAGAGTGATTCTAGTATATCCCTCTGAATATATCCTATCAAATATTAGGTGATTCTAAGTCTATCCTTTTTTTTAATACAAATGAGATCACATCACACTCTTATGCTCTGGGCTGTCTTTTTTTCACTAATACATAACAGTTCAGCTGCTCAGTCGTGTCCAACTCTTGGCGACCCCATGGACTGCAGCACGCCAGGCTTCCCTGTCCATCACCAACTCCCAGAGCTTGCTCAAACTCATGTCCATCAAGTTGGTGATGCCATCCAACCATCTCATCCTCTGTCATCCCCTGCTCCTCCCACCTTCAATCTTTCCCAGCATCAGGGTCTTTTCCAAGGAGTCAGTTCTTCGCATCAGGTGGCCAAAGGATTGGAGTTTCAGCTTCCAGCATCAGTCCTTCCAGTGAATATTCAGGACTGATTTCCTTGAGGATGGACTGGTTGGATCTCCTTGACAAAGGGACTCTTAAGAGTCTTCTCCAACACCACAGTTCAAAAGCATCAATTCTTCAGTGCTCAGCTTTCTTTACAGTCCAACTCTCACATCCATACACGACCACTGGAAAAGCCATAGCTTTGACTAGATGGACCTTTGTTGGCAGAGTAATGTCTCTGCTTTTTAATATGCTGTCTAGGTTGGTCATAGCTTTTCTTCCAAGGAGTAAGCGTCTTTTAATCTCATGTCTGCAGTCACCATCTGCAGTGATTTTGGAGCCCCTCAAAATAAAGTCTGACACTGTTTCCACTGTTTCTCCATTTATTTCCCATGAAGTGATGGGACCAGATGCCATGATCTTCGTTTTCTGAATGTTGAGCTTTAAGCCAACGTTTTCACTCTCCTCTTTCATCAAGAGGCTCCTTAGTTGTTCTTCTCTTTCTGCCATAAGGGTGGTGTCATATGCGTATCTGAGGTTATTGATATTTTTCCCAGCAATCCTGATTCCAGCTTGTGCTTCATCTAGCCCGGCATTTTGCATGATGTACTCTGCATATATGTTAAATAAGCAGAGTGACAATATACAGCCTTGACCTACTCCTTTCCTGATTTGGAACCGGGATGTTGTTCCATGTCTGGTTCTAACTGTTGCTTCTTGACCTGCATACAGATTTCTCAGGATGCAAGTCAGGTGGGCTGGTATTCTCAACCCTTCAATAATTTTCCACAGTCTGTTGTAATTCACACAGTGAAAGGCTTTGGTGTAGTAAAGTAGATGTTTTTCTGGAACTCTCGTCCTTTTCCAATGATCCAACGGATGCTGGCAATTTGATCTCTGGTTCTCCTGCCTTTTCTAAATCCAGAACATCTGAAAATTACATTATTCAAGGTCATATAAACTAGTACACATCTCTATAGAAAACCACTTGGTAATTTCTATTAAAAATTAAAACTGACTACTCATTGACCCTAGTTCTTAATCTAGTTTTCTTACAAATAAACTCCTGTATGTGCCCAAAGCATCCAAGGACATTTATGAGGGTATTTGAGAACATAAGAAATAAAAAAGCAAGAAAACTTGGAAACTGAAATTTCCATTAGTAAAGAATGAGGTAAGTCCCTCACGGTACACCCATACAACAAAACCCTGTGCAGCTACTAGTAACATGCTGCCCTGTAATAATACTGAAGTGGAACAATTTTTAAGATGCTGTTGAGCGAAAAAAGGAAGGTGCATAATAGCAGCTATTCATTTAAAATACATGCTTATTAAAAAATATATGCTTATTTTTCTATGGCTGTGCTGGGTCTTCATGAGGTTATGGTGCATGGGCGTCTCACTGTTGTGGCTACTCTTGCGGTGGAAGGTGGGTTCCAGAGCACAAGGGCTTAGGTGCTCCATGGCACACAGGATCCTCCCAGACCCACCTGCACTAGAAGATGGATTCTTACCTACTGGACCACCAGGGAAGCCCAATATACGCTTATTTATGAAGAATACTAGTTGGAGGAGCAAGAATGGGAAGAAGACATAATTTTCCACTGCATTCCACTACAAAGTTTACTGCATTTTTGAAACAGCTGCACAGCACTGCGTTGTATGGCCTCTGTATCTAATTCACCCCATCAATGTATGTTTAAGTTGCCTTCCTTCTTTCACTGTCCTGTCACTGTATTCTGTGCACACGTGCAAATTCAGCACCTCCGTGGGCTGTACACGTGGATCAAGATTACGTGCACTGTTGGTGCTGACAGACAATGCCAGGCAAACCTCTCAAGAAAGGTCTGATCAACATACAGTGCCTCCAGGAAGGCATGAATACACCTGTACTTTCCACATCCTCACTGAGACAGTATCAGAGTTTCTGATCTTTGCCACCCTCTCAACTGAAGGAACTTTAGACCTTGACAATTTTTATCCTGTTTTATTCTCATTTCCACAAGAGAAACTAAGGCTTAGAGAGATTCACAAGTTCACGTGGCCCAGAGTACTTTGGAGGTAGAGGTTAAACACATAAATTTAGTCTGATACCCAAGACCATACCACTAGTCACAATGAACTAGGTAGGAGGCACTGCAGTTGAAATGCCCTCACGTCACAGCACAGATTAATGTAAAGAACAGATTAAGGCTCCACACAGACTGCTAAAATAACCCAGATATTAAATATTCCCACTTCTTTTGCCACAATTAAAAATCTATATGGACATGCTATGCTATTTTTCTTATAGCATACAATTTTCCAGTTACTGACAAGAGCTCACAAACTTTTAGCAGGCTGCATGCAGTATGGATGTCAGTATATCCTAATCTGCCTAACCATTCTGCTGCTACTGCTGATATAGTTTTTCAATTTTGTTTTGTTTTTTGTTTTTCAATTTTGATTTATAAAATCACTACTTTAAGCATCCAATGACTTTTCATTAAAAAATAAACAATACACATGAGTGTATTTATGTGTGTGCCTTCCCCAGTGGCTCAGTGGTAAACAACACACGTGCAACGCAGGAGTCACAGGTTTAATCCCTGGGTTGGGAAGATCCCCTGGGGAGGAAATGGCAACCCACTCCAGTAAATTCCCATGGGCAGAGGAGCCTGGCGGGCTACAGTCCATGGGGTGGCAAGAGTCAGATGTGACTCAGCAGGCACACCCACACACAGGTTGTATTCCTTTACAACCTCCAAAGTGAAATTATCAGAGGAGACCATGATTATAGTTCTTTCCGAGCATACAAAGATCCTCCTCCAGGGGATCATCCCAACCCAGGGATCGAACCAGCATCTCCTGTGTCTCCTGCGTTGGCAGGTGGGTTCTTTACCACGAGCCTCACCTCAGAAGCCCACAGTGAGCACATGATACTTTAGAAAGCACCTGAAGTTTCTGGTATCCGGTGTCACTGCCCACTGCACTGGATCTGTGTCAGTGGGAATGGCTGCTACCAGTCCAGTTTACATGTCTCTCCAGACATTTTTCCAAGCAGATAAATGTAGCTCTGTTCTTGTTTATTTTTAATGAAGTTGGTATAACATTTTCATTCTGCTTTTTGGCATTTTCCCCCTCTGTGATGTGTTCTTTCATACCTGTGTATATACATCTCTGTCATTCTTTGTTCACTTTTCCATACAGTGGACACGGCATAATTTATATGTCAATGCTATTTTTTTTTAAAGTGGGACTAGGATACTCAATCTTAAGGTTATATATTTTAAACTGACAGAATCATAAATAGATTTTGGGTTAATAAATAGAATTTTATATTCATTAAATTTTTGATATTAAAATTTTTATATTAAAAGTCTTTTAATTAAAAGTTACAAATTTAATATACTATCATACTCAAAGTTTCTAAAACTTATGTGCCCCCTTTTCACTCAATATTGTTTCCATAATCTTTCCCTATTATAACAGATCTAAGATCCTCCTGGGCTTCCCTGACGGCTCAGTTGGTCTGCAATGTAGATGACTCAGGTTTAATCCCTGGGTCAGGAAGATCCAATGGAGAAGGGAATGGTAACCCACTCCAGTATTATTGCCTAGAGAATTCCATGCACAGAGGATCCTGGCAGACTTTAGTCCATGGAGTCACAGTAGTACACGACTGAATAACTCACACACACACACACACGATCCTCTTACTGGTTATACAGCATACAATTGTATGATGATACATTTAGCTATTCTTCAAAACACAAATATATAGTTGGTTTCCAATATTTTCTTTTTTCAAAAGTTACTGTAAATTTTAATAGTTATCAGCAATGTTTCTTTATTTCACGAGCATAATTCACTCACTTATCTTCCCTGGTGGCTTATAAAGTAGTTATCTTCCCGGGTAGCTCAGACAGTAAACAATCAGTCTGCAAAGCTGGAGACCCAGGTTCAAGTCCTGGGTTGGAAGATTCCCTGGAGAAAGGAATGGCAACCCACTCCAGTATTCTTGCCTGGGAAATCTCATGGACAGAGGATCCTGGTGGGCTATAGTCCATGGGGTTGCAAAGAGTCAGACATGACTGAGGTGTACACACACACACACACACACACACACACACACACACACGCAAGGAGTCAGACATAACTGAGGTACACACACACACGGAAACAGAAGTAGTGAGAGGTAAAATTAACTTGTCCAAGGTTACAGAGCCAGTAAAGTGGTACAGTTAAGAATCTGAACCAGGTGGTCTGGCTCTGAAGTCTGTGCTCTTAGCCTCCTAGGACATGTCTTTTTTTTTTTTTTTTTTTTTAATTTTTTTGGCTGCAATGGGTCTTAGTTACTGCACGCAGGTTTCCTCTAGTTGTGGAGAGTGGGTGCTACCCTCTGGTTGTGGTGTTCGGGCTATTCATCACAGGGGCTTCTCCTGTTGCTGAGCTTTAGACACACAGGCTCAGTAGCCACAGCTCAGGCTGGGCCCTAGACAGCGGGATCAGTAGTTGTGGCACATGGGCTTAGTTGTTCTGAGGTATGTAAGATCTTCCTGAGCCAGGAATCAAACCCGTGTCCCCTGCACTGGCAGGCGCATTCTTATCCACTGTACCACCAGGGGAAGTCCAGGGACCTGTCTTTGAAGCCAGAATGAATCATGAGAAGCAACACTTAAAGGTTGTAAGATGTGTGAATTTCCCACTTTCACTAAATATATACATGACAGTGCTTTCTAAAATGGCTAAACATACAAAAATTTCCAACTAAAAACTATAGATCTGTTCATACTTCTCAATTATCTGACATCACAAAATAGCTTATTTTTCATTTCTAATGATAATGGATTTTCCCCCCTTATTTAATGGTCAATGAAATTACATCTTGTATGAAGTGCCACTTCACACCCTTTGTCTATTTTTTGATTAATCTGCCAGTTTCTTTAACTTTCTTTAGAAATTCCTTATAAGGTTCTGAGTATCAATCTTCTCTTATACATCTTCTCTCACACTGCTGATTGCCTTTTATCTTACTCATGGTGTCTTCTGTTACACAAAGGAAAAATTCTGATACACTCATAGATCAGTTTTGATTGATAGGTCATTTTCCTCTTTTCCTTTGTGCTTTCTAATAATGATATATTTAAGAATTTAAAATGGTGTTTTTTTAAACCCTGCAAAAAAAGATTTTTTTTTTAACTGAAAGAGAAATGTAAAGTTTCCATTAAGTGCCTTACAAATCTGGAAAAGTCGCAGTTTTCATTTCTCTGATAACTGGTGAGGTTACTAGCTCTTCACAGACATTTCTGTTTCTTCCAGTGAATTATCTGTTCACATATAATCTCTCTCATAATTTGGAAGCTTTTTAGTTTCATACCTTCTGATCTTTTTCTCAATCAATTCTGAGTTTTACATCTTCCCTAATAATTCTTTCTTTACCCTAAGAATGAAAGATTACACTATTTGCTGCTAGTATGTTTACAGTTCTATTTTAGAACTTAAATCCACATTTAATCTTTTTTATGTAAGATATGATATAGGGATATAACTTTGTTTACAGCCAAATGCACATCATTACTTGATTAATCCATCTTCATACAGATATGAAATGTCCTTTTTATCAAGTATTAAGTTCTTACCTACATTGATAATTTTTAATTATGTATTAATCTATTTCTACACCAGTTCCACATGTTAAGTTTACCAGTACACTTTCATATTTGGTAAGGCAAACTCTCATACCATTATTCTTTCTTTACAAACATTTCTTGACATTATTCTATAATCAGAAAAAACAAGTGTTTTTTGTAAAAGAGGAATGACTTCGGATAACAGAGCCTTAACTGAAAGAAACATATATATATATATACACATATATATATACACACACACACAAAACTACAAAACAAGCATTCTCTCTTGCTTATCCTTTTCTTGAAGAATAACATCTGCATGGTCTTCAACTTACAAAGCATTTCACATTCATTATGAAAGAACACTTTGTCAAAGAAAATAATCCACTCACTTTAATAGCAGAAATGCATTCGAACTGAGTCAAACAGTTCATAGTTAAAATATAGTTTAAAATGCTGTTTCAACAACCAAAGTTTATTCTAAATAAAACAGTAAATCATTTATCCACATGTAATTTAAGTAAGATATGATATAGGGATACAATATCAATTTTATGTGCAGATTAAACAGTAAATGAAAAGCACAATCATATGGTAGCCACTATGTATTACAGAATAACATTTAGGACTTATATTTACAGTATGTCCATTCTTAAGACAAAATGAAATTTGTTATCATGAAAGTAAATTACAAAACCCCCACAAGATTAGTTTAAGTCATTTAGACCTTTATCAGGCAAAAATCTGTCATCTATCTATAATTGTGAATTTCAATTTTGCTACTAATTTGACTTACAGGCCTTTTCCCAATAAAAAATAAACTTACATTTCTCACTATAAATGATCTGGACCACTGGATTGGGGCCATCATTCTGCGGCACTGGATCTATATCAGCCCATTCTGCTCTGTCCCTGAAAATATAGGTATTTTTCAGTGATTATATTCAAGCACGTAAAGAAAAAATGAAATTTGATGTACTTTAAAATGTCAATGATTACACCTTAACTTAAAACTAATGTAATCATGGTGAGATTCTTCATGAACAAGTCTATCACTTTCTTTTACAATATTAAACTTTAAAATAAAAATAAAGTGAATAATTTTCCAATTAAAGTAATTTAAATCAATAGTTTCCAAATAAGTTTTACATAAATGCAAAAGTGGATTTCTGTAGCAAGTACACAATAGTTTTAAATTAGAAATCAATCCAATTCATTGGTCTAATAAGACTCTTTGGAGTCAATCAACATTTTTTAAAAATTTAAATAACACTTTTTTATTTGAATAATCTGAATAACTAGAAACTGATATTTAAAAATAAAAGTAAGCACTATCATTTGCTTGGACACTGAGAGGCGGCCCAGGTGGTCAGTAGAGCTTGGAATCTGTGGAACGCTGGCTCTACCACTGAGCTAGCCACTGTGGCCTTGAGAAAGTTACTTACGCTCTCTGGGCAGCAATTTTGTCATTTATAAAATGGAGATGATACTATTACCAACCAACTTTAGAAGGCTATCTGGAGGTTTGAGACAACATATTAAGCACTGAAAACGTGCATAATAGTAAGCATACTGCTACTGCTGCTAAGTCGCTTCAGTTGTGTCCAACTCTGTGTGACCCCATAGACGGCAGCCCACCAGGCTCCCCCGCCCCTGGGATTCTCCAGGCAAGAACACTGGAGTGGGTTGCCATTTCCTTCTCCAATGCATGAAAGTGAAAAGTGAAAGTGAATTCGCTCAGTCGTGTCCGACTCTTTGCAACCACATGGACTGCAGCCTACCAGGCTCCTCCGCCCATGGGATTTTCCAGGCAAGAGTACTAGAGTGGGGTGCCATTGCCTTCTCCTAGTAAGCATACAGTTCATATTAAATATGCCTATATACACTATACAATTAGCATGTATTATACACTAGACACACTAAATGTACTATGTAATAATACTATATGCTGAAGTATATATGCTGTACGTTATAAACTCAGCACCTAAAAACGCATATAGCAAACATTCAGTGACTACAATTTATTATCAAAGCTAAAACAGATTATAGTGGCAACAATGGGTGCCTATAGACACTTCTGTGTAAACTGCTCAGTGTCACCAAATTTTCTTTACTTATATTCTTAGCCTATTGCCCATTTTTCAGTTCTGTGTACTAATCAGCTATGGACAGCAAAAATTCTGTGGTATGTAGACAAATCCTAAAATTGTGTCCATTTTATAAGGAGAAACGCAGGGGAAAGCATGCGTTTCCTGAGGTGTGAGACCTCGATGGGGAGCGGTATGAGAAAACTAGGGCTTCCCTGGTACCTCAGCTGGTAAAGAATCCCCCCGCAATGCGGAAGACCGGGGGTAGGATCCCTCCATCGGAAAGATCCCCTGGAGAAGGGACAAGCTACCTACTCCAGTACTCTTGGGCTTCCCTGGTGGTTCAGCTGGTAAAGAATCTGCCTGCAATGCAGGAGACCGGGGTTTGATCCCTGGGTTGGGAAGATTCGCTGGAGAAGGGAAAGGCTATCCACTCCAATACTCTTGGGCTTCCCTGCTGGCTCAGCTGGTAAAGAATCCGCCAGCAATGTGGGTTCGATCCCTGGGTTGGGAAGATCCCGTGGAGAAGGGAAGGCCACCCACTCTAGTGTTCTGGCCTGGAGAATCCCATGCACTGTATAGTCCGTGGGGTCGCAAAGAGCCGACACAACTGAGCGACTTTCACTTTCACTTCACGAGAAAGCTTCGGGGGCAGGTCAGGGAGGAAACCCAACTATCGCAGGGCTCGGTGAGGAGCTCTAACGGCTGTGGGCTGTGGGAGAGCTCGAACACATTAACTTCGAGGATGCAGCCTGGAGGGGTGCCTTTCAAACCCGGTTCGTGAAATCTAGGCAAATCAGCCATCGGATGGGGTTTTACCTAGAATTACGGGAGGGAAAATAAGACGCGCGAGAAAAGTTAAAAATTTGTCATTCGACTCTGCAGGTTCAAGGGGAGTTTGGGGGGACGGACTGAGCATGACCGATAGAAAGCGACTGATGGGGATGGGGACAGACCGAGTGCCGGGGAAAAGGCGGGGACGAAAAGGCGAGAAAGTTGCGGCAGCGCCTACACCGCGCGCCGCTGGCACCGCGCTCGGGGCGGCGAGGGGACGCGTAACGGGGCTCGTGGCCCCCTTCTCATCTCAGAGCCTAGCTCGGCGCTAAAACCGCTGGAGGGAAACGTCCCGGGCTCCCTAAGATTTTCAGGCGAGCTCTCCGCGTGTCGGCAGGACAAAACCACGAGGAAGACGCGCCCCCAGAGCGAGCCAGCCTGGGACCTCGAGGCGAAGACTCCCGGCCAGCAGCCCCGCGCGCACGAGCCCTCAGGCGCCGGACCACGGCCGGCCAGCGCCGCCGACGACCTCCGCCCGCCGCGCGGGGCTGG